>WIQG01000053.1:600000-830595 GCA_014925785.1 Mycena galopus ATCC 62051
AAGTATATCTGGACCTTGCCAGCACTGCTAAATTGCTAATAGCTAGGGGGTCGTGCTATCCAGTGACCTCTCCATCAGCTGTGTCCTGGTTTCCTGGTTTAACAATTACTTATCTTATCATTGCTTGAGCTAAGAGCTTGACGTCTTCAGACGACGCCTTCAAGTTGAACGTGAACTCATCCCACATCTTGCAATGTTAAGTGACTCGGACTCGATGATTATCACCTTCACACGTCAGATCTCAGATCTCAGCTGTCAACCCTATTTATGCTTTGTACTCAGCACGGCGGCTCTCCTTCTGTCTACTGTCAACTTCCCCACCTCCCTCCTATTCTCTGTACTCGAATCAGTCTCCGATACCCAAGATTCGCAACTTTTTTGGTGTCACTCAGTTCAGCGAATTTGGTACACGACATTGCATTTGCAATCCCTGTTCTTAGAATAAAAGAGACTCTTTTGCCGCCTGCAAACGATAGGGGTCTGTTTTGGCCCAATAGACGACTCTTGGCAACATGCTTCCTTCCATCAAACTTGTACTGGTCGGAGATGGTGCAGTAGGCAAGGTTCGCTTCCGTGTTTGAGTTTTACGCCTTTTAACTGTCTGTTCGATTCAGACGACCCTTTGCATCTCCCATACAACCAAAAAGTTCCCGACAAATTATACCCCGAATGTAAGCAACGTACATCGCTCCTGGGCTCACAGACAAACAAACCGAATCATCCTAGGTTTTCGACGGCTATGCTATTAACCTTCAATTTGGGTCAGAGACGTGGAGTTTTGGAATCTTTGATACAATTGGTCTGTCAATAAATCGGCCATTGATCCACATCTAAAAGCTTGTTTTCAGGTGAAGCATATTATGACCGGCTTCGCCCACTATCATATCTACAGGCAAATGTGTTCCTCGTTTGTTTCAGCGTGGCAATGCCCGGGTCTCTGCAAAACACGCAGCAGAAGTGGTTCCCAGAGCTGCAGTATCACTGCCCTGGTGTCCCTTGTATCATGGTCGCGACGCAAATTGATTTGAGATCCGACGCGGAAGTGGTAGAGAGAATGGCCCGACTCGGGCAGCAACCGGTCGATACTCTCCAGGGGCAGAAAATGGCGTGGCAGTTAGGAGCTGCCAACTATTTTGAATGTTCAGCGAAGACGCGGGAAGGGGTAAGTAAGGTCTTCGACGAGGTATGCTGTTTCACCGCTCTCCTTGCCGCTGTTCTGAAGGCGGTATTAATCAGGCTATCGCCGCGGCTTTTACGCACGCCACGCGCAAGGATCACAAGGGAATCTGTAATCTCAAGTGTGTTGTCCTTTAAAGTAATCAAATGGATCACATATATGGCCTCACTTTGCTGTAAACAAGGACATTCGCGCCGATGCATCTTCATTCATCGAACATTCGGGTTTCTCTTGCAACTGCTGCCTTTGCAGAATGTGTCTTCGTCCATTGAACACGCCGTGTCCTGTTCCTATTCTCGGTTCTCTGAGTTCGCATTCATCTCCTGTTATCTTCGAAATTGGTATATAAAATTAAGATAGGCGCCATCCAGATCCATCGAGTCACGTGAACGTGACTTTTGCGTGACAGTAACGTGGGAAAGCGCGAAATTTTGAAATTAAGAAAACAAAAACATAATTTTTCTGCTGGAAGTAACCCAAGAGGTCAAAAATTCACAAGTCAGATTGAAACTAACCTGGATTCTTATGATACTGGTCCCTTTGGATCATAATGAGTAGGTACTTTTGATTGCATGATGATGTTTGTCCAAATTTGGAACACCTTCAGCCCTTGACATTGCGGATTGGAAATTCCTTAGTTGTACCTGCTATTGTTCAATCCCATAGATCTTCAAAAGCTCCCATGAAATTCCATGATAGGTGGTATTTTGACAAAAGCCTTCAACTTTGACACTGCTGTTCCAATGTTCACTGACCTTGGCTTGAACAACGCAATGAGGTTCTAGGATCAGAATTTTTATTAAACAACATCATTGCTGTAACATTTGATAAATCTCTGCTACCAGAGGAGCTAAAGTAGAAATGTACTGTTCGATTTCCTTCAATTCGTAGGACCATTTGGCGTGTGACACTGTCAGGATATGATTGTTCGCGTCATTCCGAGTACATGATGTATATCACTTCTTTGATAGATGCATGTATATCTAGTCTTCCGTAGTTGAGCATAGCCACAATTCATCGTCTTATCTTTTCCCCCATCGTCCTCTGTGCCAGCTCATTGCACTCGACTAGCTCCCTGTTCCTTGTGAGCTCATTTGGCTTCTAGCCACCTCGGTATATTTTCTGATAGACACCGCATACGAATTGATCCTTTCGTATGCGGGCCTGCGACCCGTGTGACCTACGAATTTTTTCGTATAAAATTGCCCCGCAGGGCCGCCCGGAGCGAAATCTTTGTCTTAAACTGGTGGGAACCTTTCGTGTTGAGCCTTTGTGACCCTGTGACCTACGAAATTTTTCGTAGATTTTTGGGCTTGCGACCTGTGACTCTATGAATTGAAGGAAATCAAACAGTAAGTTGCAGGAAGGTGTTAAACATACCTCTCGAGCATACTTATACATGTCATGTGATCGTGTGAATTACCCTTTTAGGCAGCGCGAAATTTTTGGCCTCAAAATATATTTGTGCCACAGACAACTTCCCTCCACATTCTGAGCACTTTTCCCAAAAAAGGCAATAAACTCTTTTTTGAGGATAGCTATCAGGAAACCGTAACCACAGGATTGTTCCCTTGATCAAACTGCACATTTCTGTGGTTTTAATTTTAGTTATCATCCTGATGCCATCAACTAGTAGCACTCACAGTGGGTGTCACGCTATGGCATCACGTGATTCGATGGATCTGGATGGCGCCTATCTTAGTATATTTAATTCATAGGATGAAACTACTATTGAGGGGTAGGTAGGTAGGTGATATCAACATCTCTCTTGAGACGGTTCCGTATTCAGTTATCTGAACATCAGGTAGCTCACGAAAGGCTGCGTGTGTTCCATTGTCTCCAGACCTCGTCAAGAGCGCGTGCGGCGTATTGAACTTGATATAGCATTCAGTCGAGTTTCTTTTAGTTCGATGGCACAATTGTGCTGAAAGGCATGTAACATTTGTCTCGTATCCTTGAGCTCAACGACAAGACCATAATCTGGTACGCAGAAGGTTCACAATTTGGGTGGTGATTGATAAAAGTACTCACCGGGATCCAAAACAATGGGCTTTCGAACGCGCTCTAGAAACACGCCATAGTATAGAGAAAACAATCAATAGAACTTTCGAAACGTCTCTCTTCTCACAGAAGACGCATGAAACAGGTGTATCGAAAGGGAACACATTATTGTTTCAAAGCCGAATCCGATATCATTCAAAGAATTCCAGTGAATTCCAGGGTAGGCAAGGAGTTACACTGGCAGCTATTTGCGTACTGAACCAAGATTTCGCGCCGAACAGAGGCATGGCTGGCATTGGTGTCCCAAAGCAATCCAAAAAGGAAGTTCAGAGATCAAATTGATGGAGCATCACTTGAACCGTGCGAACTGTTTTGATTCACGTTTTTCATGCAAATTTGGATTTGTGGTATCTCGGGGATTTGCACCAATCGCTTTCTGGCTTGCCCTGCTCAGTGTTTGTGACTATTCATCTTGTCCCTTGACTTTATGTCTCCTGTCACCGTCGCCATCCCACCGATGATCTATCAACGTCCACACTGCCACGACGTCTTGCCATTTGGGAAAATACACAACTTCCTCCCCGTTCCAACTATCCGTCCTCATTTCCTGCGGAAGAGCATGAATAAACTCATGGTCGTTGGAGATAGCGCGGTCGGAAAGATTCAGGCTCCGTGTTTGACGCCAAGTTACGAAAACTTGACTAAAACCACATTCCATTTCACATCAGACCTGCATGCTCATATCTTTCGCATATAAAACCTTCCCGGACCCCGCCGGATTGATTCAGAGTGTTCGTAGATGGCGCATCCGCACTTCTATTGTGACTCCTCATGGCCGACTTGTTCTTCCTAGGCGTTTGAGAGGTTGGGGCAGAAATCTCGTCGATGGGGCTCTGGGACTTTGCTGGTATGTCTGAAAATAAAATCTTCTTCGCATCTGCTTAACAATCCTTTGTACGCCCAGAAGAATATGGTCGTCTTCGCCCACTATCATATCCAATGACGGACATGTTTGTCGTCTGTTTCAACGTAGGAATGCCCGCGTCGTTAAAGGGAAAGTGGTTTCCAGAAACGGACCACCACTGTCCAGGCGTTCCGCGTGTCTTGGTTGCGACACAAATCGACTGCTCAATTCGCCGCAATGACTACGGGCCCCGTATTCTTCATGTGAAAATTGCATGAATCAAGAAACAGAAGTTGATCAAAATTTCTGGGTCATAACATCAACTTCAACCGTGGGAACGAGTTCAACATTGCGTTCTTTGCTCTCCTTTTTATCAAGTGTATCGTCCTCCAGACAAAAGGTGAATCAGACGGTCCGACTTTCTAATTAAGCACATGTTCCTTCTTATCTTGTTCATCAAGTCAGTTTTTCGAGACTAGAATGTTGCCGACTGCCCCTCTCGATTGCGTCCTCAACTTTGCCTTACACCTCGGTCGGCTCTGCTGGATAGAACCGAATATGGAGAGCGATCAGGATTTCAGAGAATTCGTACAGGGATGGGCAAGAAATATGGAAGCGGTGATCGCAGAGTGTTGTTGAATTTTGGTCTGCGCCGAAAAAAAATGCCTTGCTTCAGCATTGAGACCTGAAGCCGGCGAGCAGTACAAACCAGTATTAACAAAGCTCTTGCAATCGCTTGATTCTGGACCCGTCTTCGGGTTCCAAAGTCTTGTTTATTGCACGCTCCAGGAACCCTTTCCAATCATTGTCTGGTGGCCCAAAGCGCCCCACATGTTGCATCGCAAGGCCAAACTCGACCGAAATTGGTGCAAGGTAAACCGCCGCACTAGAACGGATATAGATTATTAAGCGATACCGCCCTCCCTCACATGGAAGGTCGGCAAGCGCAGCGCACTCGGCCTCGGTGAGACGGTATTCGGGATCGCGGGTTTTGCGTAGCGCAGCAGATTTGTACACGAAATCCCCGTGCGTTCCTGACGGCGCCGGTTCCAACACGACCGCCAGCATGTGCGTCTTTATCATGTGAACATTCGCGGGATGATGGAGCTTCATGGCATTCATGGCCGTATACACCAATAACTGGGTATGCTTCTGTCAGGCAAGGAGGTTAGACGGAAATCGGGGGTGCCGGACCGGTTATTCGCGGTAGCGTTTACTGACGGAAAACCATCTCTTAATATCAGATAGCGCATCCCGTTCTTCAGTACCCTTGGCGGGGAGAGACTCGCGGTTTTGAAGTTGCAACTGACAAGTTTTTTTATGGGTGGGCCAGCCCTCCCTCTGACATTCCTTGCTCTGGATTGATCGTGAGGAATGACGAAGACGAGCCAGCGTGCCATGTCACTCACACAGTATGCTGGTTTCTGGCATTTGCCGCACCTTCTGTGCTTCAGTTCTTTAGTTTCCGGTTTATAGCATGTTGCGCAGGTACGGTAGGCAAGGATTTCAGCGCTGAGTCTGCTCGACGACATTGATGGTTGCAGGAGTTATCGATGAATGCAAACGTGACGATGCGGCGATAAAGGGCAGTTCGACAGGGTTCAACGGAGCTTAAACTTGTTCACTACCCTGACTGACTACGAAGTTTCAATCAGGCTACTGGGGTCGCAGCGGCCACCCAGTAACAGCGACAAGGAATGCAAAGTCCATCATTCTCGAGAGAATAGTTGAGAGAAGGCCAACTAAATGGTTCAAATATCGAACAGGTTCAACGTCGCCAACGGAAACTGATGCACACGATACGTAAGATGGGGATGTGGTTCATGAATTAAAGGCACATACAACAAGGTTGGTACCTAACGTTAACACTAGTATGTAGACTGATGATTGTGTACAGCGCACAACGGCGAAACAAACCGAAATGCCGAATCATGACGAATAAATCGCGGTGGATAATACCAAACGAGATGAGGGCAGGACAGTACGATGCAGTGATATGATGCCGATGTTGATGCATGCTGAGGGAGGGAGGGGGTGACGTGGTGTGAGGGAGAGGATGTCGTCGTGGTGTGCGGATTGAATGTGAATGTGACTGTGCATGTAATGAATGAAAATGAATTCCATGTAGTTCCAGTTCCGGGTCCCCGAATGATAAAAAATAAACCAAAAAAAGAGAGGATGCGGGGGGGAGGAGTTGCGGACACGAATCGTCAGTGGACGGAGACCCGGTCCTGGTGCGACAAGATCATTACGTCGTCGTCGTCCTCGGCTCGGTTCATCGCCAGCACCTCATCCCACCGCTCCTCGCTCCACGAGTCGTCCCCTTCGTCCCAATCCTCGTCGCCGTCATCCTCGCCACCAATGAAGAAGCGCGAGGTGGGGTGGTGGGGGGCGGACGCTCACGGCAAGGTCGGAGCTCATGCGTACTCGTCTGAGTCGTCGCTAAACCCTGCGGTCGATACCGACGACGCCATCATGCTATTCTCGCCCTCACTCCCGCTCTCCTCATCCTCGGACGACGTCCCTTCCGAAATCACCTTCTCTTCCAGCGGGTGGTGCAGGCTCCGCTCCCGATGCCCCGCGAGGACATGCACATCGTACATCCACAGCGTCTTCCCCATCGTCCACAGCGGCATCCCCACGAAGCAGCGGTCCATGTGCGCGCAGTATGGATCCCGGAGCGCGTTGAGGTCGCCCCGCCGCGGGTGAATCGTCATGGGTGGCATCCGCACGCATGGATGTGAACAATCGGGGCTTTGTACGCGGGGAGGTGGCGGGGAGCAGGGGTGTGCGGGCGCCTCACCATTCGCGTCGAGTGTGAGACATGCGGGCGAGACGCCGTCATAAGCGTAGATGTCGCGCATGCGCGTAGTGTGCGTTTCCCACTGGTCCTCCCGCATGGCCCAGAGGTACTTGAGGTGCAGCAGCGCGTGTCGCGAGCGCCCGTGGTGCCCGTACACATGCCGGAGAGGGTTGGTGTAGGAGATGCGTCGAGGGGAAAGAAGTATATCGCGCCCGCCCTGTTATTCGGTGGGCGAGTCAAGAGTCCCCGAAGAGTAGCCGTCCGAGTCGTATTCATCGTCACACGACGACCAGTGTCCACATCCTCATCAGTCAAGCTGAGCGACACGTTAGAAGCAGCTGCAGACGAGAGAGACGGCAGAATAGGCAGAGATACCGGGTCAAGTTTGCACAAGCCATCTGATGGACGCGAATTGATGGTGCATAACTTCCCAGTCACAGTCTGTCTCAGTCCGACGCTTTTTAAGCTCCGCTAACCAGTTCTCGGATTGACTTGCCGAATCACTACACAGTGTCCCGTGCTTTATTTAACTCCCCCAGGTTGGCTGCCTTCCATGGCCATCTGAAATCTGGAGTGATGCTGTCTCGATTGGATAAGTAGTCCGCACCCTCAGCTTGACAAATGGCAACGCCGGCTCGCCTTCGGCAAGTATTCGGTACATTAGAGTACTTATGCACCACTGCTCTGTCAAAGGTTGTGTAACATAAAATCGCAAACAGCAAGAAATACATCAAGTGTGGATACATCGCTGCAGCGAGGTCGAACCACTAGAAACACAGTACTCGTCGGTGTCGCATTAGTCTACACATTCGTCGCAGTCCGCTCCGAGTCGTACGACCTTTTCCAGATAGCCTTGGACCACAACCCCGCCCACAGCCTCTTTTTGGGCTTGGATTCCGACATTACGGCAGAATTGGTCTCGTCCTGCTGGGGCGCAGCGCTCTCGTCTTCTTGGTCTGCAGGACACCGGAAGCACGACCCCAAGCTGCGCAGCCCGGCCCAGTCGCTTTGCTCCCATGAGTTGAAGACACACCACAGGATGAGCACGGCAACGACAGTCCAAACCACGCCGACCAGCGTGCGCGTCAGGAGGTTCGATTTTTGGAAGCACATGAAAGAAAATGCGACGAGGAAGGACACCATCCTTCGGCAAGATTGAGTGATGCATGGAATGAGTATGGCTCGAGGAGACTTACGACCAGATGAGCAGCCCATTCGGCAGGGAGTACAGGACAGCGAGCGTCTCGAAACCAAGCGTCGGGTGCGTGCGATTGGCGATGAATTCCGCTGCTTCCGAGGCCGTATTTCGATCCCGATTGCGGTGGTGCTTCACAAGCAGCAGCCCGATGATGATACTTCCGATACTCATTAACATCGACAGATAGCTGGAAATTTGGGCTGGAGAGCGTGCAGCAACAAGGTTTCCACCTTGGTCGACACTCTGAATCGAAAGGAACGCCACGTTGGCATTCAACATCACGGTGGCCTGTCCAAAGGTAAGGAGAAATATGAGAAGAAACCAGGGCATAACGCACATAGAGAGTAAACTCTTGCCATTCGTCGTTGAGGCGTGTGACAAATTCTGCCCATCCACGATGGCGTACCAGCCCGTCGGTGTACATTGTGTGCAAAGCCAACAGGTGGAAATCCGGTGCGTAGTAAAACAGCGGACCCAGAATCTTGACCAGCATCGTCCGTTTCTGCATGGTCGCGTGTATGGATTGATCGGAGTTTAAACGCGCCCCGGGCTCGCCATGGAAGTTGTACACGCGCGTGCGAGCTAGTGAAGGTAAGCTGTGGACGCAGCCAGAAAAGCAGGGAAACATACCGAATGTGTGCATGAGTCGACCTGGCAGGGGGTCGTCAGTGCAAGGGAAAGTCAAAACTGGGGATGGCACGTACCGACTAGACAGTTAGATCCGCTGAATTTTTTGTGGGCATGCTTGCCGACATTTGCTGTATCCGTGTCGATAACAGGCAGCAGAGATGCTTCACAAAGACTCACTACTGAAACCATCTATGAGTGTGATCATATTCTTGAGGTCCTCCACTTTCCAGCTGACGGTCGATGTTTTCGAGGTGACGACATCTGGGGGCAAATGAGAAAATTGATATAGAAGCTCTGAAATAGCATACCACCGAACGCGTGGAGAACAACGTCGCGAAGTTCGTCGACGATCTCATGAGTTACCTTGAAAGACAGAGGATAGTATTCGCAGTGCAACCTTGGTGTGTGATCAGGCTCGCTCCGGAAAGCCGTCGGGTGGCTTACCAGTATTGTGCCTCGAGTTCATGGCCTATGTGATGTTATGACACTTTCTCGCGAGTTACAAGAACATGGCGTACGGATAAGTGACGCCGATTTTATGCCTGTTAGCTCTTGCACGATTGGGAACAAGTCGGAGCCGCCGTTGTCCATCCAGAACACGCAACGTCCCTGGTGGTTCACGAAGTAGTACTGACAACCTTTGCTTTCGTCGTCATACGTGTATTCATCCAGAACGAGATCGGTGCCAGCCTCCAGCTCAACATTATTGGCACGGAGAAAGTCGAAGACGGTGTCCATATTCTTGGTAATGAACTCGAGCGCTTCAGGGTCAAAGAGATTCGCGTCCGTAAAAACTCGCTGAAGGCATAGGGTGAGTGAGTGTCATCCGTTTCGAACATTGGATGCACACTTTTTCCTCATGGAAGAAATATAGTGCGCCTTCGGGGTGCTGGCAGGTTGTCCAACCAGGCGGCGGTCGATTTCTACAAAATCGTATGGGTAAGATCTCAATGACGCTGAGGGTACACTCACGGGAGCACATCAATGGTGAGTGGAGGAAGATCGATAATACTGGGTTCGTCAGGACTGCATCGGAGAGGTCAGTTCTGATCGCACAGAAAAATGCAAATCGCACATGATCGTTCTACGAGTGTATCTCGAAAAAGTCTCGGGCGTCGCAGGGAAAATATATGGATCTGCCTCGTTCAAACAAGCGCCCGAAGCCACCGCAATACCTCCATGTACTGAGGACGGCCTCGATTGCGTCGGCGATTCGATGAGACTGAGATTAATGTCCACAACACTGCTGTTTGTGGGAGGCAAGTAGCCGCTTGGACCGAGGTTCGGCGAGGGCGGCGATGTGGGAAGATGCTGCACCGAAAGAGTAGCCGCGGGTGGGTTTTGAACGGATAAAGTGGCTGGGAGATGCTGAACAGACAAACTGTGTAGCGAATACGACTCCTGGGCGGTGATGTCCTGAGAAGACCGGGAAGCACTCGGACCAGAGTTAGAGTACGGGTGCAGAGATGTAGGGATAAAGCTTGCTGAGGTATAGACCACTCGGCTTTCGGCGTGGGTTGGACATAGATTGTTGCGACCATCGTGCTCGGCGGCCTCAGGGTATACAACATGAACGGTTCGTGAGTCGTCTGGCAAAATAGGTGCTGGAGGAGGACTCTTTTTTGTTGCTCGCCACAGCGCAGAAAATAGGAAAAGTAGACCCCGAATCGAGGCTCGGACCAGAGTGTTGTCCAGAATGAGTTTCCGCAGGACAGCCAACAGCCATCGGATGGTAGGCATTGGTGTATAGGTTCGCTGTTCACTGAGAACTCAAAGGTGGAACATGAGGCAAGCTACAGCTTTCGTCCAAATAAGTCCACCATCGCCACAAGCAGGCCACGGCGTGCCCGGTCATTCCCGGTAGCTTTTAATGACGGAAAACCATCTCTTAATATCAGACAGTGCATCCCGTTCTTCAGCTTGGCGGGGAGAGACTCGCGGTTTTGAATTGAAGGTCCTTGCCTGGGCCACCGTTCCGTTTTGAAGTTGCAACTTTTACGTTTTTATGGCCCTCCCCCTGACATTCCTTGCTCTGGATTGATCGTGAGGAATGACGAAGACGAGCTAGCGTGTGTTACTTTGTACCGATCTGGTGGTGTGTTGACGCGTCAAACGAGAGGTCAACGCGCGAGAGACGACTCGGATGGGCACCGAGCTTCGAAATGCCGTTACAACACCCAAAGTTGTCAATCAATCTCGTGTCTTCGGCGGTACTTAGGTGTGAAGCCATCGTCGCGAGTTTCGGGCAGCGTAGCGGCGCGCGGAGGTCAACGGTCGCAGCTGGTGGTGGTCGAGAAAAAGGCGGTACAAATAGTTGGTTGTTTTGTTGGGCACCGATTTACGATCAAATGATGCGAGCAGCCAAGCGTATCAGCGACACTTCAGTTCAAGTGCGACACATGTCGCATCTGTTCGTGATGTGTCGCACTTACAATGTGCCGTCCATGTCGCATCTCGTATATCCTCTTACACAGTACGCAGGTTTCTCGGCATTTACCGCACCTTTTGTGCTTCAGTTCTTGAGTGCGCTCGACGACATTGATGGTTGCGGGAGTTATCGAAGAATGCAGACGTGACGAAGCGGCGATAAATGGTGGTTCAAGTTTAATCAAAGTTCAACAGAGCTTAAACGGCAGCAGCGGCCACCCAGTAACAGCGAAGAGGAATACAAAGTCCATCGTTCTCGAGAGAATCGTTGAAAGAAGGCGAATTGGATGGTTCAAATATCGAGCGGATTCGAATTCAACGTCGCCATCGACGCACACGATAAGATGGGGATGTGGTTCATGAATTAAAGGCACATACAACAAGGTTGGTACCTAACGTTAACACTAGTATGTAGACTGATAATGATTGTGTACAGCTCACAACGGCGAAACAAACCTAAATGTCGAATCATGACGAATAAACCGCGGTGGTGGATAATACCAAATGAGATGAGGACAGGACAGTACGATGCAGTGATATAATGCCGATGTCGATGCATGCTGAGGGAGGGAGGGGGTGATGTGGTGTGAAGGAGAGGGTGTCGTCGTGGTGTGCGGGTTGAATGTGAATGTAACTGTGCATGTAATGAATGAAAACGAATTCCATGTAGTTCCAGTTCCGGGTCCCCGAATGATAAAAAATAAACCAAAAAAAGAGAGGATGCGGGGGGGTTGGCGGACACAAATCGTCAGTGGACAGAGACCTGGTTTTGGTGCGACAAGATCATCACGTCGTCGTCCTCGGCTCGGTTCATCGCCAGCACCTCATCCCACCGCTCCTCACTCCATGAGTCGTCCCCCTCGTCCCAATCCTCGTCGCCGTCATCCCGGCCACCAATGAAGAAGCGCGAGGGTGGGGGTGGTGGGGAGCGGACGCTCACGGCAAGGTCGGAGCTCATGCGTGAGTCAGACGATGAATCGCCGTGTTGTGGTTGCTGCTGTGGCGCGACTTGGCGCTGGTCGAGTCTTACGAGCTCCAACAGAACCTCGAAGCGTTTGTACCAGGACGTCTCCCATCTCGGGGGCAGCGGTACCAGCACCGACTTGGCGGGGGCAGACGGCATTAGGACGCGCTGCTTGGAGTGGAGATAGTCGTCCAAAGGGCGGGAGCGAAGCTGTGCCTCAACAGCAGCTTCCTTTCGCTGCACCGTATCGCTGGTAAAGTCCACGTCCTCCATCCCCTCATCCTCCGAGCACGACCGCTCGCTCTCCACGAGGGTCTCGTCCGAGTCGTCGCTAAACCCTGCGGTCGATATCGACGACGCCATCATGCTATTCTCCCCTTCACTCCCGCTCTCCTCATCCTCGGACGACGTCCCTTCCGAAATCACCTTCTCTTCCAGCGGGTGGTGTAGGCTCCGCTCCCGATGCCCCGCGAGGACATGCACATCGTACATCCATAGCGTCTTCCCCATCGTCCACAGCGGCATCCCCACGAAGCAGCGGTCCATGTGCGCGCAGTATGGGTCCCGCAGCGCATTGAGGTCGCCCCGCCGCGGGTGAATCGTCATGGGTGGCATCCGCACGCACGGAACTGAACAATCGGGACTTTGTACGCGGGGAGGTGGCGGGGAGCAGGGGTGTGCGGGCGCCTCACCATTCGCGTCGAGTGTGAGACATGCGGGCGAGACGCCGTCGTAAGCGTAGCTGTCGCGCATGCGCGTGGTGTGCGTTTCCCACTGGTCCTCCCGCATGGCCCAGAGGTACTTGAGGTGCAGCAGCGCGTGTCGCGAGCGCCCGTGGTGCCCGTACACATGTCGGAGAGGGTCGGTGTAGGAGATGCGCGCGTCGGAAGCGGGGGAGAGTGGGGAGGGGAGGCAGGAGTATTTTGTGCGCATTGGTGGCGGGGCTGAGACATGGCGGGGAGGGGAGGGAGGGAGGGGCGGAGGGGTCAAGGGTACGGGGGGCAGCACATATGATACGAGGGGGGCGGGTGGCACGGCGTGGGGAGGTGGAGGTGGCATTGGGATAGTGGGAGGTGAGGGTGGAGGTTGCGTCGGGGGGAAGACAAGTATATCGCGCCCATACTCGTCGGGCGAGTCGAGATCAATATCAGAGTCCCCAGAAGAGTAGCCGTCCGAATCCGAGTCGTATTCATCGTCGCACGACGACCCAATCTCCACGTCCCCATCGGTCAAGCTGAGCGACACGGTGGACGCAGCTGCAGACGAGAGAGAGGGCAAAATAGGCAGAGATACCGGGTCAATGTCCTCCTCGTCGTCTGCGCTAGGCGAGCTGATGGGCGCTGCAGTGATGTCCATGTCGACATCGGGCGAAGACGAGAGCGAGGGGATTCCAATTTTCTGGAAAAGGCTTCTAGTCCACTTGAGAGTCGCTGTACGCGACCGCGCTGGTGCAGCAGGTTCTTCTGGTGCTGCCACTTCCGCTGAAACGGTATTGAAGCCTAAACGGCTCGTTGGGCGTGGCGGGAGGGCCTCTTCATCGCTGTTTAGTTCGTGATGTTCATCTGCAATGTCAGATTCAAGCTGGGTGTCGGGGTAGTTGGACTGAGACAGAGAGAGCGAGGCCATGGTATGTTATTTTTCGCGCGCGTAAGGGTGTCGCAAAGCCACCTAGAAATGAAGGTGAGCATGAGGGGAAAAACGGCGAGTACGCGTAAAGGGCCGCACAGAAGACTGGAGGGACGAGCTATGTGAGCTCAGCGTCGCGGGCTAGACTGCTCGTGAAGGCAGGAACGAAGGCGCAAACCGAGAAATTCGCGTCCACGTGATCTATGCCTCGCGTAGATCATTACCTTTTAAGTTAGACTTCGCAAGAAAGAAGCTCTCTAAATCACTGATCTCATAATAACGGAAGCAACACATAAATGAATCCTAGACTCTATTGTTCCTCATGCGTTTTTCTAGCAGCCGCAGCGGAGGATACACGACCATCGTAACCACAAAAGCCAGCTCGAACCCGATATCTCCCGTCGTCTTTGCAATCGGACCGGTATACCACACCTGCGCCATCGAGGGAATGGCAATTCCGATACCGCACATTCCAGAGATAAGAGCCGCGGCTCCGCTCGGTAATCTACTCGGTGTGTTCCAGTCCGCGACATTGTAGAGTCCGATATCGCCTTTTCTGAAAATAAAATGTTCCTCTAGAACGATGGCGATATAGGCGCTAGCCCAGTAGCCGATGAGCCCGAGAAAGTTGCTCAAGGTGTTGTAAAAGCTGCGCGCTCCGACAATCGAGAGGGGAATGACACTGTCCAACTTGAGTCAAGTCGATCTCGGGAACGCAGGAGAACTCACATCGCAGTCGCAAGTACGGAAAACACGTACCGAGGCACGACGACCAGTACAGGCATGAGGATCTGCATGTTTATCGTGATGGAATAGAATCTGCACAGATGAAATGTCAACATACTATGGGCGAAGGATGAAGGAAGGGCACCGACGTCGCAGCAACATTGCCCATGACAGACAAGGCAAGGAGCACGACTAGGAATTTCCCGAAACCCTTCGCGGGGCTCAGCATGGCGTCGAGTATGCCGCCCACGCCGCTCGTGTCATTTCCGGCCTCCCATGCAGGCACGGCGGAAAGACATGCACCAATGAGTGCACCGAAGCACTGCAGGGAAATCACGGGAAGTATGAGGCCGAGGTATGAGTACCAGAAGATCCTCTTGCTGCAAGGGTAAATCAATACGATTTAATGCATGAGCACTAGTAACTCGTCACCCACCTCGGAGCGTCGGGCCTCATGTAACAGCTGAAATCTGAGGCAAGGGACGACCACGTCAAGACGAAACCTGCAATGGCAGCCGAAAACGACAGCACGGTCGGAGCAGTCGCGGGGGCAGCCGGGGGGATGTGTTTGAAGTTCTTCGCGCCCAGCCCAACCGCGATCAGGAATATAACCACGATGGGGAACCAGGCAACTCGTTCATACCTAAAAAGTCGTTAATGTGATTCTGTCAGGCCGATTTAGGCAGACGGACGGACCAATGGAGGATTTTCCAGCCGCCGAAGGAGATAAACAGGGAAATAATAGCGATGATGACAATCCCTATGCTACGAAGGAATGAATTGAAGCTTCTTTGGCAGGAACCATGTTAATGATACCGACTTTGAACTGATATTCCCGTCGGCAACGGCCGCGAGTGTCTGGCCACCGAGAATGCAGCTGAGGATGCAGAAGCCGATCATGTTGACGAGGTTCAGCACAACGGGAACAAGGACGCCGTAGTAGCTGCGAATTCATTCAGACAATGGTGAAACCCCCCGAAAAAAATACAAGTACCCAAAACTGTAACGCGCCTGGACCATCTGGCGCAGACCTAACTTCGGGCCCCATGTCGATCTGAGCAGAATTGAAAGCCAAGTCAAGTAAAGCAGACGTCAAGAACTAACAGATACGCGGCGGGGATGCAGCACAGCAGATTGAAGAACAGAATAATCAAGCAGCTGTCCCGAAGACCGAGGCCGTACGCAATAGGACCCAGTGACCCCGTCGAGAAGCTACAATGGATTCGCACAAATCACGCAAGCAGAAGCAGGTTCGCGCACGGCAGGAGATTGAGGCTTGCCGACAGGAATATGAAGAAGAGTTTGCTGTTTTGTCGATCCGTGCGTTCGTCAAGGGCAACTGGTCTTATACCTAGGGCTTTTATCAAGAAAACGTCAGTATTGAGGACGAATGCTACGGACCTCGGGCTTCCACGCCCCACTCCCGCAAACGGCGCTGCCAACCGTGATGGTCCCGTTGAACTGAGACCGCTAGGGAGTCTTCGTCGACCCTTTCCTTATCCACAGGGGTGAGTTTTTTCTCGTCCTCGCTCGCCATAGTGGAGGGTCGGATGAAGATCGTCAAGCACCATACGAGTCACTGACCAATGCATCCAAAAAAATCTGAGTGATTATCAGGACGCCGCAGAATGCCGTACGTCATTTAGGAATCTAATCTAATCGATTGATTTTCACCTGCTTCACGGGGTTCCGTTTCCGAGAGTCCCACCAAGTAGGAGGAGGAGGATATTTGACGTGGTCCCATAATTTGAATAATAAGCTCGACCACTCTTTTATTTTTACGTAGAACACACTACTGCGGGGGGGATCTTTCCAACTGGTGGCCACAGCAGGTAAACCGTACGATTAAAACCGCGTGAATAATCGACGCGATTCCTCGCGAGCCTCTCCAGAGAATCCAGATTCGTTCAATAAACGCGCCACACAGGTCTGCGGTGATCAAGAAGGACCACCTGCTCTCGCCATCTTCTTGTCATGCCCTCTCTTGCGATTATGGTTCCCCCTGCTCGCCTTGTTCTTGTCTTTCCAGGCGCGCTCACGAGCACCGTCTCCGTCTCCAGCCCCACCCCCGCCGCGGCCTCTGCCGTTCCCTCTCCCACCACGCCCACCGCCTCTCCCGCGGCCTCCTCCGCGCTGACCGCCTCGCGAAGACTCGCCACCGTGCGTCTCCGGCGCAATCAAGTTCTGATTCCCAGAAAACTCGTGCTTCTGCAGAATTTTATCCTTCTTGGGCTGCGATGCCAAAGTCAACGTCTGAATTCGATGCCAATTAAATTGGCCTACGTTTCTCTCCAACATTATCCTCCATCCCTCCAGTTGCTCGTCGTCCCATCCTAACGGACAAAACAATTTACCCTCCTGAGAACATGAGTCAAAAAGGGACGCACCGGTTTGAGCCTTCAAATCCGCTCTCGCCTTGCCCCTCCTCGTCTGAGCGTCGCGGTCGAAGACCTTGGGATCGCGAATATAAGCCAGCTCGCAGATAGTCTCGGGACTAGCTTTTTCGTCCTCCTCATTGCCGTCTTCCTCATCGCCGTCTTCGCCGCCGCTTTCCTCGCCATCACCCGCGACTTTGACATGATTTTGAGCGGCATCGAGATCCAGATCACCGTCGTCTGCGTGTTCTTTCGCCTTGCCCTTGCCAGCGCCGCTCTTGCCGTCCACCTCCTCCTCCTCATCCTCTTCATCGTCAGAAATTTCTTCCGCTCTCCGAAGAATAGCAGCCTTGAGCTCTTCGATGGCCTTCCGGTCACGAAGAACCGAGTCATTCCTACGATGGAGTCAATATCCTTGGCATTTTAAACGAGCTGGGAACGCACTCGGTCTTTTTGCCAACTCGTAAACGGGAAAGGTCCATGTCCTCGTCGTCATAGACATTCCGCCGGACGTAGCTCGAGATCTCATCGGCCTTTGCAGCTGACCCCGTGAGGTCTTCTAAAGAAGGGGCAGTTCCTACGAGCAAGGCGTCAACCACTTCGTCAGGAGTCGTGTACGACGGGTGCAAGAGAAGAGCGCGAATGTACGCTGGCTCGTGATCAGGAAGGATGTCCAAGACCTGCGTGACCTTGAGATCGAGCTCTGGGTCTTCGACGCGCGAGGTAGTCGCGATGGACACCTCTTTCTCTTTGCCCTGGGTAGCGGGCGTCTTTGAGTAATTCTTTCCGAAGTTCCCGACACCCGGCGCCAGGCCCGACGATCGCAAGAGTATTTTGAGAACGCCAGGCTCCTTCTCTGAGGAAGCATTGAGAGACTGGAGGGAGAATTCGAGTATATCGATTCTGCCATCCTTTTCCTCTGCATGTCGGAGAGAGGACGCGAGGGTATGAGATAGATCATAGGTTTGTTGGTAATCTGCCAACAGCGAACGATCGAGGAACGGAGTTTGGCCGGAGTTGGGCTGCGACGAAGATGGCAGGCTGAGGAGCGTGAATATGATATCGAAGGTGCGGTCGGCCTCGACAGCCAGGGCAGCACCGCTAGACAACACCAAATCATCCAGCAAGGTGCGAATTATACTGTGAAATGCGTCCACAAGCGACACTTTGGTCTGCACCCAAATCCGTTCCCACTAATAAGAAGCGATGAATTCGGAGAATGCTACGAGTGACGACCCCCTGACCTCGTCCGCCTCTCTAGAGTCAGATATCGAAAGGCCGCCATACGAATGAGCCAGGGTAGCTAAACCAGCATCATAGGCCGTTGCCAGTGCTACAATGAAATCCTTCGACTGCGTAAAAACCTGCAGGGTGGGTTTGGGACAGATGTTGTGATGCAGGAAGGACGAAATGCAATGGCTCGTTTTCCGCAATGCGTAGAGACCCTGGGACGACGAAAGAAGCTGCGTAAGGGCTGGGAGCAGCTCAGATTTGATTTGGGGAGGGTTGGACGCGAGACCAGCGGCTAAAATTGTGCGCATCTGGGCAGCGTTCGTACGTGCATAAATTATGGAAAGATCAACAAGGGTTTGCAGATCCAGCCCATCTGCAAGTTTCTCGGCCAAAATAAGCGCTCTTTTATGTATGAGCTTTTCGTCCTGGGGAACAGGTGTTTCCCATATCAAAGACTCGAGGGTAATTCGAGCCTGGTCTTTAGCATAGGTCGAGAGGAAATTGCGAGCCGCCGGAGTATCGCGCTGTGTTGGAGGAAGAGCTGCGGTGGCGAGAAGACCAGCTGCGATGGATTTTTTGGTCACTACAAGTTGAGACGGCGAGAGGGCCTTCCTAGTTGCAGCAGAGGGATAACTGGGCAGCCGAGGCAGCACCACAGACATAGCGACTCGCGAGCGGATGGAATTCGGAAAAGCTGTGCCAATGAGTGTGGCATAACCAAACAAGCCTGAAAGCAGAATCAAACTCCGCTTCAAGCTCAGCTCTCCCAGTTCAACCTGATTTGCGCAAGCTCGGTTCTCGCTTTGTGAAGATCGGGGTGGCGCTTTTCTTCCCTTTGACGCTTACATCGCTAACCCGTCCTTTTTCTCAGCGTCTTCAATCGGTTTGAATCTTGAACTTTTTGGATACAGCTGAACTTCCATCGCCTCGTAGGGCTTTTCACCGCAGCCGTAGGGGTACGGTTACGGACGTTACGGTACGGATTTTTCACGTACCGTAAGCCCTCTAGATAGTCCGTATTTTTCCCGTACCGTATACGGTGTTACGGCCGTAATACGACGTAGGGTCAAGCAAGATTTCCCACGTCAATTATTACCATAATTGGTAATTCACATCATGAATCGGCTGCTATCGGCATGGGACACTAACTTTCTGGGTGCCGTGGGCAGCCCTGACCCTCGAGATGGCTTGGCTGATGGCAAGGCAAGACTTCCTGCAGTCAGCCGAGGTGATTTCTGTCATGTCACAGCCGGGAACTGGAAAAAATTGACAGCTGTCGCCTCGAGCCGTGCCGTACCGTATTACGGACGGAATTTCACGAAATTGTCGTACCGTAGCCGTATCCGTACCGTAGGAGGGTCCCACTCTCCGTACCGTATACGGTACGTACGGCGAAAAGCCCTATCGCCTCGGTGTGCGGTCGAAGAAAAATTACATATAAATTCTGATGTACAAGACCTGGATTCTGTATTCCCTACTTTTCTCGATTTCAATCCATGCAACTCAATTTTCTGAAACCAAAGCGGCAGCCTTTCCCCCACGGGGTTTGATGTTGCATTCAAAGGGCTTGGGATACCTTCGAGGACAAGCAGCTTTAGATTCCAACTGGTAATTTGTGACTTGAAATCCCACTAACCTCAGCATACCGCTCCCGTATTCGCCAGAAGGCTCAATAATGCGTCCATTAGTGTCAACAGCAGCGGAAATGTCGAATGTCGCAAGAACGGAAGCGATGGTAATGAACAGCGATGCGTTAGCCAGCCTGCGCCCAGGGCAGGTTCTTCTCCCGAATCCCCATGGCGCCTCTGGATCCCTGACCTTGAAATCAAGTTTGCCGTCATCGGTCAGGAAGCGCTCCGGTTTGAAAACGTGGGGCTCAGGATATACGGCAGGATCGTGTAGTATCGCCCTAGTGTATTGAGTAATGGTCAACTTCCAATAATGGTATGAATCTCACCATGAGTTGGGAAAGACCACAGAGCCAGCTTTGAGATGATATCCGTTGTAGGTGTCATCAGTGGAAAGCATATGAGGGAATGCTGCAAGAGTTAAAGTCAGCCATTCGGCCACTCGATCCTGGCACGTACCCAACGGGACAACGGGGTTCCACCTGCCCAGTTCTCGAATAATGGCGGTAATGTACGGCAAACTTGTCTCGTCGGAAAAGTTCGGGAGCCGCCCGGACACAACTCGATCAATTTCCTTTTGTGCCTTGGCCTGAACATCGGGGTAAAGACGCTGTGGGTCACGTCAGTCGAATAATCATACATCCGAACGATAGAAAAACTCACCATGGCCAGGATGAATGTCGAGAGAACGGAAACCGTCTGTGAATGAAACATTAAAGCAGGCTCAAAATTTGATGCAACTGACGTACGGCTGCTGAACCATTTGCGAACATTGCCGCTGTAGCCTGACGAACTGCCGTTTCATCGTTGGCTTCGCCACTCGTCAATATCTTGGACCCAATGGATGGTACGTAATCGTTTGTAGCCTGAGCGAAGATAAATTACTGGGGGGCGGGAAATTCCAACCGACCTACCATTTTACTCTTCAAAACATTGAAAGGCACATGCGCCGCAATATCAGACGATTTGTGCCATTTTTTGGCTTGGCGTTGAAATGTAGCAAACGGAAACCAGGCCGGTACATATTTGACTGGAGTAGCGGTGAGTCATTTCATGCATTATAATCTGTTTTCAACGATGAACTCACGAATAGGCAAAAAATCAACCAAGTATGTGCCAAACAACCCGGTCTCTATTAATGCCTCAACAGCTTGCTTCGCTGCTGCTATGAACGGGTCTGGTTGACCGGACGGTTGTACTTGGAGGCCGAAAGAAATTTCCAGCGCCAGTCCACTGGCCATACTACGAATATCCTGCGGTTAGATTTGCGGTCCAGCGAATAATCAGAGGTAGAAACGCACTGCTGTATGTGCTCCCCGAAATTTTGCGGCGTAGCCATGAGATTCCGGAGGAAGGTCTTTGTCCACTTGATTTCTTGTTCCTGGTAGCCCTCAACTGCGGTTGCGGTGAATCCTTGACCGAATATCTTTCGATGTATGCGCCAATCCTCGCCGTGGGGCATAAACCCAAAATGCCATCCGAGTCCAACACTACATATCGAAAATGAGATCGGGCACTAGAAAGCAGGAATAATTTACAGTTCGCCGAGCATTGGCATCCGAGGTCTGGGCGGCACATAATGAGTCTTCTGGAATAAGAGCTCCCGTGAACTTTAATTCACCTATCAGAATAAATTGCGGATTTGTAGCCGAACAGCGCCGAAGCTGCCTCGGCAGAATTCACGACAAGGATGTCCGTTCCCAACACATTCATACGGACCACATCAGAGCCTGGATTCATTCATTCAGTAGTTGCTCATTTTGTGCGACAAGACGAGCAGCACGCACCGTATTTGCGACTCCACTCTTGATACACCAGCCACTGTTCTTGAGAAGGAATGTTCAAGAGGTTCCCGATAATTGGCAATGGGCGAGGGCCTGGAGGAGTTGGACGAGAATCACCCCGGACATATTTAACGAGAATCGCCAACGCGCCGACTGCAGCGACGCCGGAAATGAGTTCTGGGGAGAAAAGGCTGGACATTGTGGGATGCCATTCAGCGGCGCGAAGCCTGCGTATATATACGCAAGTCCGCCCCGGCAACCAAGTTACCTCGCGATTCAGGTCATGACCCCTCAACTATGGCTTCCGACGGAGAAGGAGTCAATTCTACAGGCCCGTAGAAAACCGGTGGTGGTTAGCGGTGATAGACGTCCCTCGGAACAGGCGAGGAATATTTATTCGAGGTCTAGACCATTTCTTCCTCAGCCGGTTTACAACCAGCGAAAAGGATTCGGATAATCGGAGAATTCAATTCCGAGATGTTGCGTTGACAATGATCTGGGCAGGTGGGAGGCTTGAAACAAACCAGACCATGTCTGTGTCCGAATGCTTCATAATAATCCCCACAGGAAGTCTACTTGGTCACCGTGCCGGGAAGCGGGTAAACTCGGATCGCTTCAAGTTTCGCCGCGGCCAAGTTGTCATCGCTGTCCCGGGCCTTCCCGCCTTCCCGCCGAGGCACCCAGTCACTGTCATGGCCAAGAAAGCTGCCGCATCGGAGAAGAAGACCACCGAGAAAAAGGGCAAAGGCAAGAGTACTGGCGAAGATGCAGAGGACAAGTCGTCGTCGACCAAGGGCCTGAAGCCGGCTACCGCGGTAAATGTAGGGCTGTCCTCGGAGGGGGTGGTGGGCAGCAACTGAACGTCTGAGCAGGTTCGCCATATTCTCTGCGAGAAACATGCCAAGGCGACGGAGGCTCTCGGGAAAATCCAGGAAGGACAAGCGTTCAACAGTTGCGAAGGATTCGTTCCTCATCCGATGTGGACTAATAAGTTCCTTCAGAGGTTGCACAAGAGTACTCGGAAGATAAGGCAAAAGGTGAGGACTGGTTTGCTCGTCACGGCGATACTGAAGCGCTGCTACAGCTGGTGGTAGCCTCGGGTGGATGGTGCGAGGAAGCATGGTACGTGAATCCGTTGATGTCCAAGATGGGGCTGATCATGACATCCTGCAAAGGTTGGCGCCTTTCAGGAGGTGGCTTTTGCGTTAACACCTTCGACCGTCGACAAGCCTATCACATCGTCGCTGGTAAAAACCAACTTCGGATACCATATTATCATGGAAAATCTTTTCAATGCTATATTTCGGCACTGTGACTGACTTTGAAAATAGGTCGAGGGTAGACGGTGAAATTTGTCCCGAAGGTGGAGGTTGATCTTTTGCGTTTTCCTTCTCGTTTTTTTCCATGTAATAATTTGCAGTCGGTCAACGATGGAACTAATGTATGAACTTAGTACGAGCGACAAACCAAGTCCTGAGATCTGAGAGTCGGAACGATCCACATTGAGGAAGCTCCCAACACGCCGCAACCCGATAAGAATTACTTGACCCACCCCTCTTCTCACCTGTACGTTGAGGTGTGTCAGACACAGGTCAGTGTTTAATTAATACTGTAGGGAAAACGAATTGCATTTTACAAGATTTCTCCATCGGTGTCTGGAGTTTACAATGGGACCGACATGTTTGCGAACTCGGTGTGTCCATTCAATAACTTGTTCTCCTTGTACTCTGCACAGTAGTCAACGAACCCTTCGCTCGTCATCGTGTCACGCGGGGCCATTCCGTAGTCGCCGAACAAGTCAAGGACGTGGTCGTGGTACATCCAGATGGTTTCAATGGCTTGCTTGGTAAGGGGCTTGCCGTCCTTTCTCATGACGGTCACCTTGGGACCTGATTTTAGATTGACTTATACTATACAAGCGGAAGAATGGTCTCACGGAGCCGACACATGACTGCCATCTGTAGTTTTTCCTTTTAGTTCACGAGCGAAATTTTTTTTCAGAAGAATGGGCTCACTGGGGAGGCGCAAAGCCAGACACCGGGTCGATCATCAAATACGTCGCCCTCTGATTGTCCAGTCCAGAATCAGGATTCATGCGGAGCGGGTCTTCTTTCAAATGACGGTACATGATGATCGGAAGCCCGACTTGAGCAGAGACGGGACAAACAATGCCTTGAGTGTGTATAGGGTGACTCGCATCCAAATCGATGTCGTTGAATATTCCCGGGCCAAATTGTATCTCAGAATGGCAAGGAATAACGATTCCACCAACTGCGGATTTGGCGGACGACATGAAGAGACGTGGAGTAACGATTTATGCAAACGCAGCTGCGTCGTCGGCTATTCTGCGTTAAATAAACCACTAGTATCAGAGACGGTGGTATAGGAGAAGAGACACAGACCTTGAGGTGGGCAGTCGTGGTGAGGGAGAAAGAGAGGCGCTTCTCACCCCTGTCTCTATCGATTGAAGGCAAAGCAAATACAAACTTGAAGCTTCGCGCAGACGCGTCGCCGCCGTCGCGTCAGCACTCGGCCCTTGTTCTGGGAGTCGGACGACCCTACCTTACCGCCTTCCTCTTCCGCCCTTTCTTCAAAAAGCCAAGGCGTGAGGTAGAGACCTACTCCTCGCACCTTCGATCACCCGCGAGAACAACAGAATTGGCTCCGCCCCGTCTCGACTATGTGCAATGAATGCATCGGGCTCGATTATTCAACGACGTCTAAGTATTGTACAGGATTTCAGTATGGGCGACAGAGTTTACAGCGGGACTGCCATTTTCTCGAAATCGGCGCGTCCATTCGACACCATGCTATCCTTGTACTTTGCGCAGTATTTGTTGAACGCCTCACTGGTCATCGCCCGATGGGGGGTGCTGCCATTGCCGAATAAATCGAGAATGTGGTCGTGGTACATCCAGATAGTTTCGATGGCTTGCTTGGTAAGGGGCTTGCCGTCCTTCCTCATAACCGTAACCTTTGTATCGAGGTTAGTTATGGTCTTCACAAGTCCAAGAACGGTCTCACAGAACCAACGCATGACTGCCATCTGTAGTTGTTTTTCAGTTCGCGAGAGCTGGAAATTCCGAGAGGATGGGCTCACTGAGGAGGCGCAAAACCAGACTCCGGATCGATCATCAAGTATGTCGCCTTCTGGTTGTCCAATCGAGCATCAGGACGCATCTTGAGCGGGTCTTGTTTCAAATGGCGGTACATGACGATTGGAAGCCCAACTTGAGCTGATACTGGACAGGCAACGCCCTGGATGTGTATAGGGTGGGTTGCATCCACATCGACTTCGTTGAATATGCCATTCCGTATCTCAGAATCGCAAAGAATAACGATTCCACGAACAGTAGACGTTGAGGATGACATAGTCGGACGCGATGGGTAGACTCGAAATGCAGTTGCGTGGGCGTGGTTGCTTGTCGTCAGAGCGAAAGAAGAACAAGTTATTTACATAAAATCTGTTGGGCCCTGACGACGATCAGCGTGCATGCTCGCAGAAAATAGCTTTTTTAGTTCAGTGCCCCCAGGCGAGACCTGGGTTGAACTATTGTTCACATTCGCGAACGGATTCGAGCCAAGTAGACTTGAAGTAGTGGAACGTCGAGTCAGACGACTCGAGCATAAACAAACAAAAAGTGTTTTCGTCAGCGACCAGGAGTCGATTCAGGTTGTACTCGGCCCTCGTCTGGCTTTTTGGCACCCATCCATACCCGTTTTTTCCCCGCCATTACTTAGTTCGCTTCAGTGCCTACGGAGTCGGCGGCCACGCCCGCGAGAAGTCGGAGGAGGGCGGCCCATTTTTTCGTCCTTCGCCAAAAGCCATAGCGGGCAGTCCACCGAGGTCGAGCCGATCTCTCAGAAGATTATTGTCTCGAGAGCAATTAATCATTTTGGTCTGTCACTGTCTTTGGCCGACAGCGCAGCGCCCAGTGACCGTTGACGAGTGGTCCTCTCGTTCTGATCCTTCGATCAAGTACTACTCAAACCTTGCTGGCGCGCCCAGTTGCTCTTTGACGGAAGAAACAGTTGTTGCTCGCTCTTCCACCAGGCCTCTATGTCGCTGATCAGCAAAAAAGTCGTAATGCTTGGAGATCGTGCCGTGGGGAAGGTTTATGTCCTGTGTTTGTGTCGTCTGCAACCGTTCAGATCGTTTCAGACTTGCATGATCATTTCTACCAGAGACCGATTCCCGACCGCCTATGTTCCGATTGTGCGTTACTCAGATATCCGCCACTCGGCTTGCTTGCTTACGGATCACTCTTCCAAGGTATATGACAACTATTCTGTTGAAGTTAAGATTGAGGAGACGACGTATACACTATGGGTTTGGGAGACTGGTGGTCCGTCTTCGATTGAGGTCCCTTTCGACTCACATCTGATGAAAAAAGGAGGTGGGGAGGATTTAGATCGGCTCCGCCCGCTCTCGTATCCACAAACCGACGTATTCCTCGTCTGTTTCAGAGTCGACGCGCCCATTTCATTCTCAAACTTGAGGGACAAGTGGGTTCCCGAGACTCGCCATCACTGCCCCGACGTGCCGTTTCTCATTGTCGCGACCCAAATCGATTTGAGAGAGCACAGAGACAGCTCGGAAGTCGAGAAATTAGCTGGACAAAAGCAGGCCTTGATCTCCACCGAGGAGGGCGAGAACCTTGCGCACGAGCTGGGGGCCGCTAAATATGTCGAGTGTTCGGCGGTGACGCAGGAAGGCTTGAGGGATGTTTTTGAGGAGGTCTGCAGGTTCTTTGAATCGTAGCCGGCGCTGACTGTTTTACAAGGCTGTCATCGCATGCAGGAAGTGGCCAGTCGAGCAGGCCCGGTCTAAACGCCTAGGGGTTAAATGTGTTATCGTATAGACAGAAGCCTCGTGAATGGTTGAACGACGACAGGCCCGCAGAAGATTCCTAATTGTTCGAAGGAATCCGACCCTCCTTTTCCTTTTTTTTGCGGTATCGTCGGTCGCGAGCCATGCTCTACTGTTCCAGCTTCTGGCCTGGCGGCTTCTGGTTCACCAACGTCACCTCTAGCGGGATTGTTAGCCGAACTCGTACGCGACCTTAAGCTTTCATTGCAAGACTTGGTTGGTTGTGAAAGCGCTGCGCAGATCGCGCAAATTATGACTCCCACCTTCCTTCGGTGTATACCCGGGCCACGTACCTGTCCGCATGTTCGTCCTCGCGCATTCTTACGCATCCGGGCGTACCCCGTGCTCTCACGTATAGTATTAGCGGGAGGCACCTTGCGCCCTTACGCGTGGCCTACGCGATAACCTAAGCCACTCGTGCCTCGCGCGTTAAAGTCAGCTCGGATAATCGTACGCGACCTTCCTTCCCGAAGCTGAATTATCAACATTTTGTTTAGAAGGTGAATTCTCCCACATCCTCTGCCATCTATCAACGTCTACATTACCACAAGGCTCGACAGCATCCACCGTTGAAGTTACTTAAGATTCAATTAACCCAAACTCGCCTGATCGTCCTGTCGCTAATGTTACCGATGATGGCCGGAAACCGTTACAGTAATTGCTTGGCTCTGGCGTCGTCGGTCTCGCATTGATGACCTTCCATCTTTTCAGGTACCGCATTGCCGCCCCGAAATACGCCCGTCTTTCCGTATAAACCCGCGTGCGGTTGATCATTCTCTACAGATTTCTTGGCCGCGTCGCATCTTCGGCACCAATCAAGGTGTGGGACCTCCAGGAATAACGCCGGCCTGGCAGTCGGGATTTCTACAATACAGGCATGTCAAATCAAAACACCGCTCGTAACAGCCAAGGATTTCGTCCCCGAGTCTAGATCTATTTTGAACATGTCCCACAGCTGGTTTCTGCGCCATAAATTGGCGATACTGGAAGTCGATGTACTTAGTCACCTTCCCCAGGTAGGTAGGTAGGTAGGTAGGTAGATTACACGGCACGGTCCCGCTTAGGAACGCCGGGGCCCAGGAATTATCTGAGTGTACAGGCACTATTGTACACTACTGTCCCTGGACTCTTCTGTACCCCTGTAGCCGAGCTCACGACCAGAGTCTTTCAACACGCCGCGGTAGAACTAAAGGAAATAAAGAGAAGTGAGTACGAAATGAAGGCACCTCCAAGCATTACTGAACACAACACAGAGTAGGAATAAATGAAGGACTGAGCCTTGACTAAGCCACGTGGAGGCAGTAGTCTGTTCTAGTGTATATTGTCCTTCGCTTTAAGCTCTCCACGAAGAGTGCGAGTAAAGCCTGCGTGATGAGTCAGTTTCCTGTCCGGCATTCTCAGCATGAGTCTTTCAGCATATGGCCGCGACATCAAACTGCACATTTGGAACACACGATTGTCTGTAAGAAGATTTCCCCTCAGCATGGAGTCTCAATGAACTCGAAGTGGCCGCGCAAGTGATTTTTCGGGGCTGCAGGAGGAAAGAGCCATTCAAGATAGACAGGAACAATTGACTCAAGAAGGATTTATCCTAAATTCCGTGAGGTGCGGGGCAATCATGGAGCGAGCGACGGTTCAGGCTGATGGGAGGAATTAGACCTTCCATTCTACTCAGTTGTTACAACGTTGAGCCGCCACTCATCTCCACAATAGCACTCCGCAGTGCCGATTATCAAGAAACTGTTGTGAATGGTATGAAGTGCGCGTATTCGATGTATCCTTTTGCTTCTGAGTTCTATTCTTGCAGCGGGCAGAAGCCTAACAGTACATTGGGCGTACAGGTGCGGCGCAATATGGCCATGACACTGTAGTGACATTGTTATGCTCGAGACTGTGAAAGGTAACGAAAGAGAAAGACCTCGAAATATATCCCAAGGTAATTTGGCTGACAATCGGATGGGTTCATGGACTGTTTGCATTTGGACAGTAAATCATTAATGGCAGCAAATCTGGGTATGCTCGAAATAGGAGGAATACGTCGAAAGGTTGCGGTGAAGCCAATATGGCTAACATGGGAGCAGCAGCGAGCGTTTGGGACCGAGGGGTGCAAGGAGGTGCCCTGCAGCCCATGGAGCGGCGAGAATTGCGACTGAGCAGTCTCAGGGTGACCTCTCCGGCTGGCAGCGATAATGGCAAGGGGAGTTACAGTCGAAGTTCTCACCAGTGAAGATGATGGCCCCGATACGAGATCGTCAAGTTACAGCTATATTCATAGTTATGCGGAAAACGTAAAAAAATTACGGCTGCTTGTCCTTGTTTACATTGGGCGCTTAAATTGTCGCTCACCTTCCTCCTGCCCTCCATCCGCCCTCTACATGTCCTAAACAACATGCATTTGGGGTGCTCACGTTCTTTCACCACAACGGTCACCTTTTCACTCCACGGCTACCTCAAGAACTCCCATTTCCACACTTTTGGCACCGTACCTGGTTGTTTCAACACAATTTCGACATCAATGGCGAGCGCGCAGAGTAGCTGGATGAAGGGAACACTTTGTTGCAGTGAGGAATTGGGTTTGGACACACCCCAATACATTCCTGTGCATCCCAATTGCATCCCAGGTTCAATCCCGTGGTGCCACTGATGAAACTAGGATATTTCACTCGCCGATGGCAAGCCTCCTCCTCTTCCACACTCTTCCAAAGTCACTCCATTGGCATTATATACATTTAAGATGTCGCCGATGTCCAGGACAATGGAGAATAGCAGCATGTTCAAGTTGTGGTGAGAACTTAGGGGCGTGTGAACCCGATAATTATTTTTACGTTTTCCGCATAGCTATGAATATAGCTGTAACAGTTCGGGTGTGGTCTCAATGCTGGTGTGGCAGTGCCATGCTGACTAAGCGACTGACGCCGAAGGAGGAGAATCGACAGTGAGCAGGCCAACGACGGCGAGGATTGGGATTCGCGGCCACTGGGTACCACAGTCCCGAGAACACACTCAACGGAGGTTGTATGCAAAGGAACGAGGCCAGGGCAGCAAAATTGAGCTGGATGCACGACGATTCCAGTGGATGTCATTTTTCCGAAAAGTGTAGTTTTGATTTTTTGTACGATCTACACGATTTGGTTGCTCAGTTTTGCTCGGAGCAGCTCCGCAACGCAGCCAGCGACACTTTTGCGTGTGCGGGAGGGGGAGAGCAGCCGTAGTCAAAATTCGCGAAATCGGTGATGGGAGTACGAGAAGGGGGAATGAATGCCTGATTGGTGGAACACAATTAGGGGCGCTCAATTCTTGGGTCAGTTTGGTCAGGTCACTTTTTTAAATAAATAAATTGCTTGATCCGTGATGTCGGTGATCACTCATTAGTGCCATTCTCTTTCTTTCTCTATCGTCTACATAATTGTCTACTGTTTGGCTATCATTTCTGCTGCTTGGGACCAATAATACGCCTTCTAGGTGAGAACTTCAGTCCATCTTGCTGTCCAATTCTGACACATCACAAGTTTCTCACACAGGCCAGAGTGACCTCCACGATGACTTGACGCGATGCGATGCAAATGTGAAGCAACTATTCTCCTTCAAAATGAATCAGCAAGAGTGTACAATTCTGCTGCTGCATTGACCATAGTTTATATTATTATATAGTAGTATAAAGTACCCTTTGGTCATTATACTGATGCTAAGATGCAAGGAGAATTCAATTTCCCTCCCACCCAATAAATGGAATAACCCCCTCCTCCAGGTACTTAGATGAGATTCAACTGTGTCTGCGCCTTCGTTGTTGTGGCATCAAGAGTGCGTCTTAATTGGGATAAGCTCCGCCGACATCACGGATCAAACAATTTATTTAATTGAAAAGTGACCTGACCGAACCGTGGCACTGACCCAAGAATTGAGCGCCCCTATTGCCCTCCGGTCATCGCCTTCATGCGCCGTCAAAATTACTCAGCCGACTTCCACGAACAGTAGACGTTGAGGATGACATAGTCGGACGCGATGGGTAGACTCGAAATGCAGTTGCGTGGGCGTGGGCGTGGGCGTGGTTGCTTGTCGTCAGAGCGAAGAACTTGAAGTTACATAAAATCTGTTGGGCCCTGACGACGATCAGCGTGCATGCTCGCAGAAAATAGCTTTTTAATTCAGTGCCCCCAGGCGAGACCTGGATTGAACTATTGTTCACATTCGCGAACGGATTCGAGCCAAGTAGGGTTTCCTGGAACGTCGAGTCAGACGACTCGAGCGTGCATAAACTTCAGCGACAAACAAAAAGTGTTTTCGTCATCGACTAGGAGTCGCGTTCAGGTTGTACTCGGCTCTCGTCTGACTTTTTTTGGCACCCATCCACACCTGTTTTTCCCCGCCATTACTTAGTTCGCTTCAGTGCCTACGGAGTCGGCGGCCACGCCCGCGAGAAGTCGGAGGAGGGCGGCCCATTTTTTTCCGTCTTTCGCCAAAAGCCATAGCGGACAGTCCACCGAGGTCGAGCCGATCTCTCAGAAGATTATTGTCTCGAGAGCAATTAATCATTTTGGTCTGTCACTGTCTTTGGCCGACAGCTCAGCGCCCAGTGCCGAGTGGTCCTCTCGTTCTGATCCTTCGATCAAGTACTATTCAAACCTTGCTGGCGCGCCCAGTTGCTCTTTGACGGAAGAAACAGTTGTTGCTCGCTCTTCCACCAGGCCTCTATATATGTCGCCGATCGGCAAAAAAATCATAGTGCTTGGAGATCGTGCCGTCGGGAAGGTTCGTGTGCTGTATTCGTGTTGTCTGCAACCGTTCAGAACATTTCAGACTTGCATGCTCATTTCTACCAGAGACGGATTCCCGACCGCCTATGTTCCGCTTGTGCGTTACTCGGATATCCGCCGCTCGGCCTGCTTGCTTACGGATCACTCTTCCAAGGTATATGACAACTATTCTGTTGAAGTTAAGATTGAGGAGACGGCGTATACACTATGGGTTGGGGATACTGGTGGTCCGTCTTCGCTTGGGGTCGCTTTCGATTCACATCTGATGAAAAAAGGAGGTGGGGAAGATTACGATCGGCTCCGCCCGCTCTCGTATCCACAAACCGACGTATTCCTCATCTGTTTCAAGGCCACCTGGCCCAGCTCATTTTCACACGTGAGGGACAAGTGGGCTCCAGAGATAGGCCATTACTGCCCCGACGTGCCGTTTCTCATTGTCGCGACCCAAATAGATCTGAGACAGCTCAGAGACAGCTCGCAAGTCGAGAAATTAGCTGGACAAAGGCAGGCCTTGATCTCCACCGAGGAGGGCGAGAACCTTGCGCACGAGCTGGGGGCCGCTAAATATGTCGAGTGTTCGGCGGTGACGCAGGAAGGCTTGAGGGATGTTTTTGAGGAGGTCTGCAGGTTCTTTGAATCGTAGCCGGCGCTGACTGTTTTACAAGGCTGTCATCGCATGCAGGAAGTGGCCAGTCGAGCAGGCCCGGTCTAAACGCCTAGGGGTTAAATGTGTTATCGTATAGACAGAAGCCTCGTGAATGGTTGAACGACGACAGGCCCGCAGAAGATTCCTAATTGTTCGAAGGAATCCGACCCTCCTTTTCCTTTTTTTTGCGGTATCGTCGATCGCGAGCCATGCTCTACTGTTCCAACTTCCGGCCTGGCGGCTTCTGGTTCACCAACGTCACCTCTAGCGGGATGGTTAGCCGAACTCGTACCACTTGGTTGTGAAAGCGCTGCGCAGATCGCGCAATTATGATTCCCACCTTTCTTCGGGCCCTGCCTGCATACCCGGGCCACATACCCGTCCGCATGTTCGTCCTCGCGCGTTCTTACGCATACGGGCGTACCCCGTGCTCTCACGCATAGTATTGGCGGGACGCACCCTGCGCCCTTACGCGTGGCCTGTACCATAACTCTAAGCCACTTGTGCCTCGCGCGTTAGAATCATCTCGGAAAATCGTACGCGACCTTCCTTCCCAAAGCTGAGTTATCAACATTTTGTTTAGAAGGTGAATTCTCCGACACATCATCTGCCATCTATCAACGTCTACATTACCACAAAGCTCGACAGCATCCACCGTTGAAGTTGCTTAACCCGAACTCGCCTGATCGTCCTGTCGCTAATGTTACCGCCCAGCGCCGATGATGGCCGGAAACAGTTACAGTAATTGCTTGGCTCTGCCAGTGGCGTCGTCTCGCATTGATGACCTTCCATCTTTTCAGGTACCGCATTGCCGCCCCGAAATACGCCCGTCTTTCCGTATAACCCGCGTCCTGTTTATCATTCTCTACAGATTTCTTGGCCGCGTCGCACCCTCGGCACCAATCAAGGTGTGAGATCTCCAGGAATAACGCCGACCTGGCAGTCGGGATTTCTACATGTCAAATCAAAACACCGCTCGTAACAGCCAAGGATTTCGTCCCCGAGTCTATTGTCTCACAGCTGGTTTCTGCGCCATAAATTGGCGATACTGGAAGTCGATGTACTTAGTCAACTTCCCCAGAATGCCTGATTGGTGGAACACAATTGCCCTCCCGGTCCTTCATGCGCCGTCAAAATTACCCAGCCGACTCCATTGACGCGTACACTGCGTTTTGGCGCACCGAAATCCTGCCTCTTTTCGGTCCTTGTAAAACGCCCGCATACCCCAGCTGGATCACTGACGACCACACACCGGTGGAATTCAGCGCCATTCTGGGGAACGGAACTGAATCGTTGGTTCGATTTTCTTTCGAGCCGTCGGCATTGCCGCTGGCTGGAGACCGTTCCAGGGCGACTCTGAAAAGGACCATACAGCGACTTGGGTGCGCGTTGACAATGGGGTCAAAATTGGACCTTGAATGGTTCGATATTTGCGCCGATGAATTGCTGTTGAGTGAAGGGGAAGAGCGGGTTTCCACGAACCTTCCTGTGTCCGAAACTTGTATAGGTCAGACACCCACTTTCGATCATCTTTTCGCGAAACTAAGAGGCTCAAGTAGGCATCGATTTCGCCCATTATTCTGCCGATATCAAGGTCTACTTCATGCCCCACGTTCGATCTCTCGTGTCCAACGAATCCCCAGAGGAGATGATAAAGCGCACGACAAACCGCATGGGCTTGGACAAGCCTTGGGCAATCATCTTGCAATTTCTATCGCATTTCCCTCCCGAGTGTCGCCCAAAAATCGACATCGTCGCGATCGATTGTGCGCCAGCCGCTAAAAATCGCCTCAAAATTTACTTCCGGACTGACCTCGTGTCGTACGCTCAGATGGAAGACTTTTTAACTCTCGGAGGGATGCTGTCCATGACAGATGTTAGCGCGGGGTTGCGCAATGCACAGCTGATCTGGGATGCACTGACCTCAGTCGCTCCATCAAAGGCGTCCTATTTTCCCGGTGCCCTAATTTATTATGAATTGAAGCAGGGATCTATGAAGGCCGCCATTGGACAAAAATAAAATGATTATAACATCCCAGATGATCATGGTGAATCCTTACTGATCACCGCCAATCCCATTCATTCCCATCAATTCCCCATCATTCATCGGCAATCCCAACCGTTCACCAGGATCTGCAAGGAAAGTGATGTGAGGTAAGTCATCGAAATTCCTAATGCAATGTACGCGGTCAATCACTGGCAAGAAACCTTTACGTTGGGTTCCCGACCGTTCATAACCGTTCACTGCTCATCCCAGGCAATCCCAGTGATGGCATCTTTCGGCTAACGTATCGCGTACAGGCTGCCGGGACTTCAAGTATACTAGTAGTGTCGCCTCAACACAATCTGCCTCCACTGTTCCCCTTCCTGCCCCCTCCCATGCGTTTCAATGTCCGATTTGGTCCCCGCGGCGCCTGTTCCGTACCGACCTGCACACAGGATTGTGTTGCTTGCGTCACGGCAAATGCAGATGGAACCCCAAATTACTCGGTGAGTGACCTTATTTCCAGCACTATTATTATGTATTTATGACTCTCATCAGGATTTCGCGAGTCCCGATGTCGCCTGCTTTACCTGCGACCACACTTGGCTTGCCCATGCGCCAACCCTCTCCGCTCAAAATATGTTGTTTGCGCGCGGTGGAACCGCTGATGGGCGTTGTTCAAGTTTCTTCTCTGTAAGTTTTTCAGACTCAATCGACTTGAAGCTCATACTTGTGTACCAGATGGAGGCCATTTGGACCATGCGTCTCGAGTGTGTTTGTGGTCGCCCATGGGGTGCCCACAGAATGATGTCAACCTCACCTCAGTCAGTCCTCCTTCTATTTTATTATTCCTGTACTCCTTTTGATCTTCTGTAGGTCGACCGTGCCGACAATCTCTGGCCCAGCTCCTCGGGCTTCATCCAGGTCAGTCTTCGCCGACTTCCCTTATGCAACCCTTGACTTCCTCTTTACCAGTTCAACTTCGTTTGCCCCTCCCGCAGCCCAGCCTGCACGGCCAGTCACCGCATTTACCACTCTTCCTCGTCCCAGCACTGCATCGGCTCAAGAGCAACGCCGTGCATCGATCCAACGGAACCTCCATGGCAACCAGCCCACCGCTTCAAGCAGTTCTTCAACCCGATCCAGCCCCAGCAGGCGCAAGGCCGGCCCCCCTAGACCGTTTTCAACCCCGGCACCAACACTGGCATCATTGAACGATTTCGGTTCGCCGCCTGAATCGACCACAGCGACCGTTACATTCGGCCTTTTCCCCAAGGTGGTGGGTCGAAACTCTGTGTGTATGGGATTCTCTGTTACTGACTTCACTTTGCTTTGATTCTTCCAAGCTCGACAGTTCGGACCACAACAACACGGTGGACCCTTCCCCTATCTATTCCTGGAAGGGAGGGGACGACCTGGAGAAGGCCCAGAAAGCTCTCAAGCAAGCCAACCTCGTCTTCATCGCCGAGGTGCCTCTTACTGGCCCTGTCTTCGAGGCCATCGACACCGCCTTTCGCAGACATTGCCAGCAATACAACATTAGTTTTGTTGATTCAGCTGGCCCTGTCTCCGACTCGCCCAACGCCAAGCCTTGGGTCCTCACGGCACCCAAAGGGCGCACCACGCGTACATGGGTTGAGGATCCCAAGCATCTTACTCGTTTCACATTCACCCTCCAAGCCCTTCGCACTCTCCCGTTCAGCTATACACCTAATTACCTCGGGGAAGGCGAGTTCGCATTCCTTGGTGCGTAAATTTCCGCATTTCCTTGTTTTTCTCCGCTTTAACCTCATCTTCTCCCTCAATCTAGCCCCCCGCTTCCGTGACTTGTATGGACCCATCGACTGCCTCTTCGACCCACCGCATCGTTTACCCGAACACGTCCTCATGCACAAGTGCTTGGGACGCCGTGTGCTGCATCCTATTCTTGCATCCCTGAGTAGTGATCCTAGCCCTAGTTGCCGACGCTCCTGTAACGTACACCCCAATCCTGTTCCGCTGCCTCGTCCTGCCTCACCAGATATCTTTGTGGTGAGCGACAGTGATGATGATTCTAGCGTGAGTTTCTGTTTATTTTTGTCTCCACCTCTCCAATTGTGGTATAGGATTTATTTCCTCAGACGCTTGCCAACGTGGTGCGTGCTATCCATTTACATCTGAATTACCATTACCATCCCGAGTTACCGTCCAGATGTTGATCGATGACCCGGCGCCACAAACACCTTCCTCGGACGACAGTTTCTCTACCATCACGGCCCATAATATGGTGCAGTCTCCCTCCACCGTAAGTTGATTTGGTTCTCTCTCAGTGCACCCGATTAGGCCTGACCCTAGAAGATTGTTACTAGAGCTGCTCGGCGTCAACAGTGGCAAGCCGTATGTGTTCATATGTTCATTGTCTCCCTTGTTCTCAGACCGCCTTTCTTAGGAAGCTACGGCGGGTATCATTCCCGCCACCGTGGAATCAACAACCCTTCCATTTACGCCTGGACCTCTGCTCACTTCGGCGATGGAAATGACATCTATGTCAATCAAGGTATTGCCTCAACACTGATGTCCCGCATTCAATTAATTCTTCGTACAGCCGCGCTCTTTCCTTGGGGCAACAGGCACAATGGACCTCACCCTGAAGCATATGCCTGGCTCGGGTGCCTACTCTCTTGGTGCCTGGCAGGAGTACATTCAATCGGCGACACCCTTCGCAGTGGACCCTGAAAGACATCTAACCATTCGCGCACATTCGGTCGACCAGGCTGCCCGCACACTAATCACTCACTGTCTTTGGCTCTCGGCTGGACAGCCGAGCGGCCTCAAATCGAAAGAAATACTCCACGAACAGTTCACTGTCCCACGCCCGACCATTAGAGGGCCCCTTCGTAGCGAAATGGCCCTCTTTGGCTTGCAAGTTTCGGTGTGAGTTATGCAATAAATCCGATTTGATTGAAAATAATCTCATAGCACTCTTTTAGCGGCGCTGGTGTTGGAAAAAGTCCTCGCAACGAGGCTGTGGGGGAGGCGATCAAGATTGTCATGGCAGACGGCCATTATTGGACTGAATGCGAGGATTACCAAACACTTCGGTTGCATCCCTCGCGCAGTCCGATCCCCGTACGTGCTTGTGTTGCGAGAGCCACTGGCCTCCTCTTCCTCCTTCACTTCCTCTTCATTGGCGCTCCATATCCTGCATCCCCCTTCCTTTTTTCAACCCTCTTTGATCACCGCAAAATTGCCTCCAAGTTCGATCTTCCCTTTCTCACCCTTTTCATTTCCCCTCATTCGCTCTCCCTTCTCAAAAAAATTCAAAGCGTCCCGCTGGACCAGCGTCTTTATGCGTCGCAATCCGAGGACTGCCGAGAATATCAGTACATGCTGAACATCCCCGGCTTCGATGTGAGTGCGCACATTCCTCCTGCTTTGATACTGATATGTTTCAGCCCACCATGATCTCTCCCCGACGTTCGAAGGAAGAGCATGACGGTGTTCTTGCGTCTATTCTTACCGTCATGACCTTGACTGCGGCGGATATCGAAAGCCACCCTGACTTTATGTTTGTTGAGGATGGGTTCAATGTTATCGTCGATGCATTTGATGACCACGACCGACCACACCACATTCTCGAGGTGAACGCTGGATCTATTTTTGGCAAACTCTGCTAACTTGTTTTCAGTGGTTTGCGACCCCTTGTAAGGAGCTCATCAAGGTTGCCTTTGACCGTCGGATCACGAGTGCAGCTGACATTGTCTCACACCTCGAGTTCGAAGAAGTCAATCCCAGCAACAACCCGTGGGGCGACAATTTGCAATCCGTAGCGCTGATTACCGAGTTTGTTACCCACTACCTCATGGAACGCGGTCATCCCAGCGATCCCGACCTCGTTATTGGCGCCCTGATTGATGGGTCGGCTAACAGTGATGACCCGCTCCTACGTTCGAACCTCTTCCTCTCTGTCCTCACTGGTTCGACGCTTCTCCCAATCAAGCCAACTTGGACAATTCAGGTCTGTCTCTTTCGCCTCAACTTGTACCCTAATTGAACAGTTTACAGTGCCGAATCCTCCACGACTGGAGCCAAGACTACCCCACCACTGATATTGATGGTCACGATGATTACGGCCCCGACATCTCGATCGCTTTCCGCTCTTGCTTTAAGGCATTCACGATCACCAACAACGCCCGACTCCGTGTGCTCCTCCTCTCGGAGAAGCCAGTGCAGGGTCATGATACACAGTTTGGGCGCTTTATGCATGCCGCACTGCTGGGCAGTCGTGGGTCTTATACAGAGGCGTAGTACACTAGTGCCTGGGTCCGCTCGGGAATCAATATATCATGTTTCGAGCCTACCTCCGTAAAAAGCCATCGTGCCCTAAACTCGCTAAATAGGCCCCTCATTTTTATGGTCTAACTAACAACGACGTGGACCCCAGCATGAGTTCTTCCCCTTCTCCTCCATTGGCGCAATTACTCTCTGCTCGCCGAAGACAGGACATGCATGATGGTCCGTCCTCCCTGCTTCCCGAATCTACCATGCCGGAGGGTGAGCGACATCAAGCTTGCCCCGTTTGGAAGTACTTAACCTTCTGTACAACAATAGGTAATGTCGCCTCGGGCGGTGGATATAACTTTCCGCACAATGATACCGATGCAATGCTGTCTGTTGCCTCGGGCGGTGGATATGACTTCTACTGTACGTTAATACTCTCTCAGGACAGTAGACACTTAATCCAAAACCGAGTCAGCGGACAGCAACACTTCAATGCTTTTCCATGATTTGTACAACGAGACCGCATTTAATCCTGCCATGCAAGGTGATTTCTCATATTGTTCAGCCTACTCTGAACTTTTTATCCTCAGTCTCCGCCATCCGGCTTGGGATACATCGGTTGCGGAACATTACTCGGGCGTCCTGAACGACTCTCAAGCTGACTCTCTTCAAGATATACTGGATCAATTCCCGGGGAGCTACTCCCATATCAATAGCTCGCCTTCGTTCGACGTGGGCGTCCTTTCAAACGCGCAGTTCTCTTCTCCTCTCTCCTTTGAAACCCCCACTCCACCTGCCCAAAATGGCCCGCCGCACCTGCACTCACCACAGGCCAGGTATCCAATTTCCACCCCGTCCACCGCCAGCAGATATGGTCTGGTTCCGGCTTCCCAATCGCCTGCAACTAACCCATTTATTTCAACTGTGCCGATACCATTTGGCGGCTTCAGCACAGAAAATTCATCTCCGCCGGCACCTGACATACAGCACCGTGGTTCGACATCCCCCACCCCAGTGGGGCCGGCGCTCCCACCTGTTGGAAGCATGGGTGATATTCTTCGAAGAATCAGAACCCCAGCTCTTAACGCTCCCTTAACGGCGGCGATCTACATTGGGTTTCCACTTCACTTCCACCCTGCTCGCCGGAATTTTCTTGTGCCCAACGTCCTTGTTGGATCGTCCTCGCCCTCGGTCGGTGATTTAATTCATGCGCTGAGGAGCACATCTGGCAGTGCCGCCGGCATTCTCAACGAGATTTGTGCCGCCCTTGACACGGTCGTATTCCATGTTGCGTGGTCGAGAAGCCTGATCGAAGTCCATGACCCCACCTATAATACGGTGGCCAATGGCTATCAGGAGGTCGGTGCGCTTCGCAACCACCTACATGGCACACAAGTGAATGTCGGGATTGCAACCCCAAATGACACGAGCGTCTGCACATTTGATGTTCTCAATGTTGCGGCGGATACTCCGCTCTTTGTCCTTTACGTTTTTCCGCTGGTACGTGCTACGAAGGCCATGCGCCAGTAGAGACTAATGTCTCTAAACAGGAAGTTCCGAGCCCAAATGAACCGCCTGCCACCACTCAAAATCGCACCTTCACACCGGTGGTCGTGCGAACTGCGCCCTCTCGTGCCCATACACCTACTCCCACTGCTGGTGCTGTCCGCATGGGTCTTCTCACCATGCTGAGACAAAGCAGCGCTCTTGATAGACACTTCAATGCTGAAGGATTGCAGCTCACCGCGCTTCTCGTGCCGAAGTTTGGGACCGCGTACCTCCACATTCGACAGGCACTCATCATCGAGGATATATTTGCTCGCGGAGGTTCAATCCCTCACCTCACCAAGGCCGATGTGACCGCATGGGCAGGTCTCCGGCCTAAGTCTTATGGTAACAATCTCACCTTCTGTGAGCTTGCGCGCGCCGTCCTTGTGTATCTGCGGGTTAAGCAAGATAGGGTTACGAGCGGGGCGGAGGTTGATAACCGAGCCTTAGACCAACGCGACAAGGAGGCGAAGCTGGCGACCTTTCTGACTGTTTGCTTCGCAACAAATCAGTTGGGGTCGGACTGGGCTCGCGGGGATGGTTCACCCGAAAACCTCTCAGTGGGCGGCGCAACTGTGACCGATATCACTACACAGCTGAACACATTCCGCCACTTCAGCCTTGAATACTACAAGAAGGGGTTATTTAGTTGTGTACCACTTCCACCTATTGAGGGTGGAGTGGCATAGATAGCTACTTCCCAATTAAAGCTGTCTAGAGTCGCATTTATCTGAGTGGGAATCGACCCGAGAGTCGCTTTTATCAGGTCGACTCGGTTCTGAGTCAGAATTTGTCACTCAGATACCGCCAGTATGGTTGTAATAGCATTGCAATATTATTTACAGCACAAAAACTGGTGCAAGCTTTGAGAACCTGACTATTTAATGCATCATAGGGTTAACAACAGAGAATTGGCTCAGGGGGAGGCACTTCCTTTTTGGGTCACTAACGCCAGCGATCCAAAATGGAAATTTCTGGCTGATGTCAACAGGGTCCTTTGGGTATTCTCTCAACATCGAAGAGGCAACATGAATGTATTGGGGCACTTGAGTTTACCTACATATATGGTTGAGAAGAGAAGGGCTAGCCCCAACCTTGCACTGTGGTGTCGGTTTCATGATGGGAAATTTGTGCTCTGGGGGCCGGTGTGAGATGCCGCCAATTCGGGAGGCATGTTTTCAGGGGGTTTTTGTACCCGGGGAATCGATCTGGATGGTCAACGAAGTGCTCCGAGCCCGCCTTCATTGAGCAGCGGTACTTTCCTACAACTTCATCTCAAAGGGGTGGTCACTGCGTAACGAAGGGGGCACTTCCCAAGCTCTAGGAATTTTTTCTAGGTACCGAAGATGAAAACCGAGGTTCAACATGGGAGGAAACGATTTTGTGCCTTGGTCTTAGTGAGTGCCAGGGCATTTACAGCCTTTTTTATTTCTGACTTAATTTTGTATCCCCATGTGACTGCGAGCTCAAGTCGGACCCACCCCCGCCCCCTTTCAAACCCCAGGAATCCGAAAATCATTGTTTCGGGGTGATCGGGCCGGGGGCTGGGGAGTTGTAACTGGCCCACTCCGACCCTACTGCTGTTACATGCACCAACAGTGTCACAGAACCGACCTGCTCGTACAAGTATTTTTCAAGTCAATATAACCTCTAGGGTAGAAGATTCGAACCTTCCCGCCAATTTCCGGAGGCCGATATGCTGTGCAGTCGGCGAAACGGTGGGTGCGAAAGCGGTGTGCTATGAACCTACCTCGACCGCATTCATCTTGTGCCAGAACGGAGTGGTGGTCAAGCACTTTGCATACCTATGGAAAGGTCGTACCCCCACAGATCTTATCGCGCGCTCTGCTTCATTGAGTTGAAGCCATTCTCACCTCCTGCATTTAATTCAGATTTATTAGGAATTTATTCTCAGTTGGGTTCTTTGGATGGCTAGCCCACAGGGATTTGTTTATAAGAAAAGAGGAGTGCCGGCAAGATAGTTGGGCACACCGGAACATTCACAAACCATCAATTAACTGATTGTGTTCAAGGTTAGTTGGAACACGGGAGAGAATTTGGATCACACTCACTGCGAGGCACATAAGTTTTGACAACGGGGCTGGTGGGTGTGGCAAGGAATCAGAAATACGCTTAAGAGTCATTTCCAAATATTTAGCAATTTGGGGGACCATCTTTTGTGTGCTGGTTGGATGGCGCCCATTTCGAACTGGTTTTGTCCGTGTTTGGCGAAAATGAAGCTTCCCTGGAATACCTCTTGCACCAGGGAAGGGGTGGAGATGCAAACAATTATTAATGAACATATAGGTTGGTTACGAATATTTGATAGAGTTGGGGGCCAACCTGTTGAGTGGTGGCAAGATGGCGCTCATTTTCGAACCTATTTGGTCCGTGTTTGGCATTGATCAAACTGAATTCAAATACCTCTAGACTGAAAGAAGGAGTGGAGATTCAAGAAATTAGGAACGCACCTGAGGGTCGGTTCCAAATATTCTAGAGATTTTGGGGACCATCTTTTGAGTGCTGGTTGGATGGCGCTCATTTCGACCTGGTTTTGTCCGTGATTTGGCGGAAATGAAGCTTCCCTGGAATACCTCTTGCGCCAGGGAAGGGGTGGAGATGCAAACAATTATTAATGAACATATAGGTTGGTTACGAATATTTGATAGAGTTGGGGGCCAACCTGTTGAGTGGTGGCAAGATGGCGCTCATTTTCGAACCTATTTGGTCCGTGTTTGGCATTGATCAAACTGAATTCAAATACCTCTAGACTGAAAGAAGGAGTGGAGATTCAAGCAATTAGGAATGCACCTGAGGGTCGGTTCCAAATATTCTAGAGATTTTTGGGACCATCTTTTGAGTGCTGGTTGGATGGCGCCCATTTCGAACTGGTTTTGTCCGTGTTTGGCGGAAATGAAGCTTCCCTGGAATACCTCTTGCGCCAGGGAAGGGGTGGAGATGCAAACAATTATTAATGAACATATAGGTTGGTTACGAATATTTGACAGAGTTGGGGGCCAACCTGTTGAGTGGTGGCAAGATGGCGCTCATTTTCGAACCTATTTGGTCCGTGTTTGGCATTGATCAAACTCAATTCGAATACCTCTAGACTGAAAGAAGGGGTGGAGATTCAAGCAATTAGAAATGCACCTGAGGGTCGGTTCCAAATATTCTAGAGATTTTTGGGACCATCTTTTGAGTGCTGGTTGGATGGCACCATTTTCAACACTTTTTGGTCTGTGTGAGAAATCAAACTTCCCTGAATACCTCTTGCGCCAGGGGAGGGGAGGAGATGCAAACAATTATAAATGAACATATAGATTGGTTACAAATATTTGACAGAGTTGGGGGCCAACCTGTTGAGTGGTGGCAAGATGGCACTCATTTTCGAACTTGTTTGGTCTGTGTTTGGCATTGATCAAACTGAATTCAAATACCTCTAGACTGAAAGAAGGAGTGGAGATTCAAGCAATTAGGAACGCACCTGAGGGTCGGTTCCAAATATTCTAGAGATTTTGGGGACCATCTTTTGAGTGCTGGTTGGATGGCACCATTTTTTGAACACTTTTTGGTCGGTGTTTGGAGAAATCAAACTGGAATACCTCTGGCACCAGGGGAGGGGCGGAGATGCAAGCAATTATCAGTGAACATATAGGTTGGTTACTAATATTTGACACAGAGTTGGGGGCCAACCTGTTGAGTGCTGGCAAGATGGCACTCATTTTCGAATTTGTTTGGTCCGTGTTTGGCATTGATCAAATAGTTGGCGCTGTCGCTCTTGACAAAGATTCCAGGGAGCCAAGCTGAACTCTAATACCTCAGATGTGCAAGCAAGTTAAGAGATTCATAATCATAACTGATCTTGAGGTAGGTGGACTTTGAAGTGTGTTTCAATCAATTCAAGCCCCGAGTACAACAAGAATTTAACTAGCTACAGTTTACATGTTTTCTTTGGGCCCTCGTCAGAACTCTATCGGAAGCGCAGCCAAGATCAATATTCCCGGTTAGATCTATGTTGAACTTCTGCTTCTTTGGTGCTGCTGCCCTTTTCGCAATAGTTTCGGCCAGTGGACGCTTGCGATTCGAATTTCCAGAGGTGATCAGTGGACGAGGACCGCGAGGAAGTGGAAGATCTCCAAGCTTTTGCGCAGACCACACACAGTCGACGAAGACTCGAAAGCTATAGAGGCCAAGGGTGGTGCCGTTCACGTCCGCCTTCACATCTGAGAGAACTTTCTGGCGAGTCTGCGAGAACCAGGTCAGAAGAGGGAATGTGAACCGAACCGGGAAGCCACCCATACAGCAGATACCCAATCCGGACCGGGTCGGGCAGTGAAAGGAGTGTATGATATTCTGCCGCCCCCACTTCCCGCCATGGTGACGGCAAAGTTTGGAACATGGGCCTTCTTCTGGTGGCGATCGGCCCGCAGGATGATAGGAGCTGCTGGGGTCACAGAGAAAATGCCGGGGGGAACTAGATTGTGTGAACTTCAAGTTGAATCAAACATTGAAAACTTACCTCTTGCGTATCCATCCGGCTGGATGACCGCGTTCGGCACAAACAGACCAAGTTCATGAGCCTTTTCAATATCAGCCCCGCTCAGTTTGACGATGCTGCGCCGATATGCGGAGACTTGGTTCAAATACTTGGTGTGTCCACTGTCGTTCATGCGAAATGGAGCATCCCCGGACACGTATGGCAGTCTGGCTTCAGGGAGAACCAAGGCCATACGAGTAGCATCGTAGTCGATGAAGGCTTGGCGGAACCGTATCCACACTTCATCATGCGCACATACATGGAGGGCGGGCATCTGGGGATGGATTAATGCCAGGAGGAGTTGATCAGTGACCTCCTGTGCGCCACTGCCGTTAAAGACGTCTTGCTGGGCCTTCATAGTCATATATATCGATGTTAGATTATTTGGCTTGGAGAGGATGCGAAGCCGCCAGTCGTCTAGCGCCCGCAATGCCGCATCGGGTTCTTGGTTGTACACAGGACCGTGGTTACGGCTCCACAAATCGTCCCAGAACTATCACAGCAGAACATGAGGAATCATCGTCAGTGAGGATAATTGACGTACCACTGATCCCGGCCGCAGATCTCGCGAAGTAAACGATGGAGCCATCTGCATGAGATGAAATGTGATGAGGACATTGTGGTCAACGAAAAGGAGGGTATATTCGGGCCGTATAAATGCGGCCTGGAGCGACAGAAGACGTTGCTTCGCAGGGCCGTCAATATACTCGTCGGGGATCACGTAGGCTTGGCTTTTGGTGCCTCTGAGAACAGTTGGCTCAGAGACTATTCTTCGATACTGCTCCGTAGGGATCCAGAAGCAGTGACCCTCGAGGCCAAAACCGATCCGAAAGACGAACTAGGCCTTGCTCAAAAAATCGCGTTCCAATTGCAGTGATGAACTCACATTTTTCCCGGTATTTTTGTTGCAAATTGTGATTACAAGCTCCTTGCCACGCGCCTTCGCGGATATACGGCCGCGGATATTGAGGTGATTGACGAAATCCGCAGTTTGCATGTTCTACACATTCAAATCAACCAGAGACCACATAGGACAAGGGAGAAACCATACAGCATCAATGTCTTCGTACCCTTCAGGTTCGTTAACCCAGCCTGCAGGTGCCAGCTCAACCTCAAGAGGGATGTAAAATATAAGTATCGCAATCATGGGAGAGATGAGAAGCCACTTACCGCATTGGAAACAACGTCCTCTGAAAAAGAACTGTGGCAAGAGCGGCAGTAAAATGGGGGATCATCGGCCTTTGTGGCCTTCTTCTTTTTCTGGTTTGTTCCAGCAGCAGGTGTCGACGCGGTTTCCGAAGAGGCAGGTGGCCTTCGAAGCTCCACAAATTTCTCATCCGCTGGGGAAGAAACATGCACTGTAAAGGTCTGACGCCCACCATGTACATCGGCACAGCAGAGCGAATGCGCAACAAAGTCCCCTGTCAAGGTTTATCAAAAATTCAGTGTTCCAAGGTGGACAGTAATTTGTAATTCGTTTATAGAAACGCACCCATGAAGAGATCATCGTCTTCTCGATTGACTGACACGGGTTGCTGGCGCTCCTCCCAGTGTATCTCGCGCTCATTGAGCCTCACAACACCCTTCTCAGGCATTAAAGTAAGCTAGATAGTCGAAGATGTGTTTGGAGGCGGTGGAGTGGTAGAAGAGAGACGGAGTAAACGAACTTGTTTGTCTATGTTAGCTCACGTGCTCGTGATTTGATGATCGCTGATCGCGGCCAGCCCACCACTTGCTTTTGAATGTCATACTCAAATCTCAATCCACCGCTTGTTCTGCCCGCACCACGCAATATAAACCAGGGACTAGAGCATTTAGTCCTGCCCATATTCAATCGCGCAACCCTTGCGGAGGCTCGCGACGAGGACCAATACGAGCACGGAATGCGAATTTTGGTGGGGTTGAAAGGTAACAGTGTTCTTCTATACATTATTTGCGCAAAATCCCCTGTTGATTCCACTGCAACCAGACTATGTATTCGATCTGACCCCGATCAAGGCCTATTTCAACTCTGGGCAGCTATTCGCGGGTTACAGCTGGCGCAATATCTCATATGCGCTGACCAAATACAGCAACCTACCGGAAGATATTCTTGTCCATGGATACGCAAACATGTCAGTTGCCGATATGGAGGTGTTGGACAAGTGGGTAGCACTCTTCCTGTATGTTTCCGCTTTCAATGGAGCAGATAAGGCTTTCTTTAACACTTCACACAATAGCAAGCGATTCGAAGTGGTTGGGAGGATTGCAACGCAAGCGTAGTCTACACAATTTCCTACCCTACACAATGTCCCCTTGATAGATTCTTCGCGTGATCTCCAATGCGGTGATCCAAACCGTGCGGCGCACGTTCATGTTGCGGGAGAATAGATCGACCGAATTGCTGAGGTGCCGATCCAGAAGCTGCAACTGTGCGGGTGTGAAGGGGCAATTCGGTGGGTCGCACAATACCTCAGAGAGGTTTGCGGGAGTGCTCGCCGACGCGAATGGATCGTCACTGCGGACACGCTCGTCCGGATTGTTTTCAAACAGGTGGGCAACGAGCTCGGGCTCCTGATTAACCTCCCAATCAATTCCATACTCATTAATATCGTCGATCTCTTCATCTTCCGTGCCCAAAAAAGTGGAAATACCGCGGGGGCCCTCTCGAAGCATCCCAAAGAGAAACAAGTCTCTTGGGCTACGCTCGCGCTGGCGGCGGACAGTGAGCTGGTGAGAATTCCAAGCCTCCGCCCAATCCTGCGCATCACGGTTCACGGATGATAGGAAAAGGTGGTGCAGTAGCCAGATATGACCGGGACGCGTCGGACTAAGACCATGGTTGGTTTCCAGATCAAGGAAGAATACCTTCCACTTCTTTCCAAAGCCATGTGTCACGTCGTACCAGAGGCGTTCGATACGAGTGTTGTGTACGCTTCTGAGCAGTCATTTATTTAGCAATATAATAAATTAGACGAACCGGACTTACCGGCCCCAGATGAACGACCCACGACCACTGCCATTAAGCTCCTCGATGTAGATGGCAACCTCGATGTTTTCAACACCGTGGTCGCCACGGATGCGACTCGGACAGCCGTGGTTTGCTATGACATCCATGAGCAGCTGGAGCACACTGGCGCCGCGGTTGTTGTCGTGAACTCGTATCCCCAGGACGAACCGAGAATAGCCGTCAATGAAACAATGAATAACCATCTTGTACCGTATCAAGCCTACAGACCAGGATATTAGCCAGTTGCTTTCAAATGAAATAAAATCTTACCGTGTTGACCATCCATGTGAGCGAGCGACATCGGCCCAGGGACACGATATACCTTGCGACTGATTTGGCGATCACCAAAGATGGCGGGAGCACCATGAACACGCAGGTAAGAGAGGGTGATGCGCTCGTGCTGTATGCGATACCCTTCAGACTTCAAGTGACCCCGAATCATCCGCCTCCCAAACTGGGGAAAGACTTCGAGCGTGGTAGCCAACAGCTGGTCAAGTTCGGTGTCGGTCATAACGGAAAAAGGGGCAGTGGTTGAGGTGTGCAAGCGTTCAACGACGCCGTCAGCATTGACCTGAGATCGAAAGACAGGTGCTGCGGGCTGGGCCAACCCCGCGCGCAATGCTGCACGCCGTACAGTACGAGAACAGACACCGAGTTCGGGGGCAATCCCAGTGGGGCCACGCAAGTCGAGTGCAGAAGCAAGAAACTGTTCGTTAATTTCCACACGGGGGCGGCCGCGACGGCCAGTACGAATAGTCCGAGTAACAACTAACGGTGGCCCATCAGGGGGGTCCATCGAGTCATGGCAGGCAAGGTCGAGTGCAGTCACCATGTCGGAGATGGATGTGTGGAGAATGCCATACTCCGCTGGAGGAAAAATATCCCGGTGCTGACGACACAATCAGAACCATCCTTTAGGTCAGTTATCAAGTGCGCACTTGTTCGCCCGCGGAGGCCAGAGCCAATGCGCGGTCTCTGACTGCATTTAACCGAGGCCGGTCGCCGAGCATGACATGAAGAGCAGAGCGAACATCGTCAGCCAGAGAGTGGTAGGAGTTACGGAGGTTCTCGAGTCTAGCTGCAGCGTCCATTGAGGAATATGGGAGGATGGGGAGTTTTAGTTAGAAGACCCGCGGATACTAGTAAACTGAACGGCAGCTGCTCTGATAGCCGAGCCATCATTATGAATGATCAGGACTGGCTGGGAAATGTTAGGACTACATCGGTAAGGAGAAACTGAAAAAACTTAGGAATGCCTAGGATGTGTTGGGATTGTCGATGATTCGGTCATGATCCCTGGTGAGCTCAAATTTTGGGATTGGTCGTGAAATGATCAGGAAATGGTGGGATGGGCAAGGAATGCTGGTGGTGTGTTGGGATTCCTAAGGAATGATGGGGAATCACTAGGAAGTGTTGGGATGGATTGTGATCGGGGATGATTGATGGTGATGCAAGGGCAAACTAGTATTTTGTCCAGCACCGGCCACCAAAGGGATCCCACATCCCCTCGTCCAAAGTCTATCTTCCAGCGCAACGCTATTTCCACGACGACTTGGAAATCTCACAGGCCATCGAGTATATTGCGTCACAATTGACCGACTCTTCCGCCGTGGCTGCTGGCTACTTGGATTTTATTCAGAAGATTTTGTGAGTGTTCCACAGGATCACTGAACATTGAACTTACGTAATTTGAACCGTGTTTTGAAGTTCGCACAGAATTCTTTCAAATCGAACCGGAATACACACCTACGTAGCTTGCACGGTCAAACCCCGGGGCAGCGATATTTCGGTGTATTATAACCCTGAAACGTTTGCACCGGAACGAGGAAACTGCTTAGTATAATACCACCGCGAGCAAAGACTACCTGCATAGATAGAGGGTTGACACAACTCACTTCTTTGTACACTACGCTTTGCTTTTTTTGGAGCGGGAATGCGGATGTATTTTTCAAGTTTTGAAATCTTGATCAATATACGTACTTCTATGTAGGTTACAAATTCATCCGGGCACCCCTGGGACGGGTCATCCTCATCTCCACAACGTGCTCTGACCCCTGAGGTCAACTTGAAGCAGAGCGGCAGATTGGAGGCAGATGCATACCTTTCCCAATTTTCGGTCGGCGCGAAGATTGGGCCCCGGAAGCTGGTTGCATAAATATCTCGAAACCACTGGTGCAGACTGCGCAGTCTTGATACCGGATCACTTCGGGCCGACTCCTTGGGCCCTTCCTCTTTACATCTTCCTCTGACTTCGCCTCTTTCACCAGTCTTTCCTTAGGTAACGTCTACGGTCGTAATTCTTGTTCAAGCAAGCTGGTGACTTGCAAGTTCTGATATTCGCACTACTCCCAAACACCAACGTCTGCTCAACGTCTGCTTCAAGTTCGCCGAAACTGGGATGAATCTTTGACGGACTCAATTTTGGACGCAGAATTGGCCTGTATTTACCTGAAGTCCAAAAATCACGCAAAGCTTGCCTGCGGTTCTATTAAATTCACCGTGCCTTTCGCGATCGATCCCAACCCTAGTGACTCTACTAGAGTCACCTTGACGGACTGTGACATATTTTGACGACCACTTGGCGCACGGCACGGACCGGATACCTGGGGGTGTCTCAAGGTCCCTCGAAATGGGGTCTATTTTGTCACCGACGCAATGGTCCTGACGACCTGTGCGACTGGCGGTGAGCCCGTGGGACCACTTGCCACTTTCAAATTCATATAAATATATGTGGGTACTCTCATCTGTCTGCGGTGGGAATGCCGAAGTTGAGGCCTGCTGACGCCCGGGATGCAAGTCCCTAAAAGAGGTTGATCTTTCATCTCGCTAGCCGTCTCAAAATGTCTGCGACTAATAAATGTGATTCAACGAGCGACCTTTGCAACCAATAGGATGACTAGATTGATGTCTAAAAACTCACCCACCCTCAAGCGCCGTGTTCGTACTGTGCTTGTTGGAGCGCCAAGAGCTGCCCAAATTTTTGGACATTGGCCCTCCTCAAATATTCGTGTCCGTCGCAGAATCTGAGGGCCATGACTCTGGTCGCATCTTTGACGTAACGTCGAGGGCCGAGGCTGGGATGTCAATCCGAACCCGATCCAGCCCCGTTGCTTCTCAAATCGCCTGGCGGAGATGTTATGCTGATGTTTTTTGGACCGTGGACTAAGAGCTATAAGGATGGCTCGCAAAGTGAGGTCGACTGGCAACTTTCCTTCGGTTCATGACGTCGAAATGAATTCTCAACCTGAAGGTAAATACTATACTCATAAATCAGTGAATCGATTTCACTAACCCATCGACAGAAATTCTGCGAGAGATATTCAAACACTGTCTCGATACGCGCTATCCTCATGTCCAGCCCTTTTTGCCGACGGAGGCGCCATTGCTCCTCTGCCGTGTCTGTGTGCTGTGGCGCACACTCGCTATTACCACATCTCAGCTGTGGGCTCGACTTTCTGTGTCCATTGGGCGAGAAGCCTCCGAGAAATTACAGCCGTCGCCAGAGTTAATCACAACGTGGATTGCGAGATCCGGCTGCCAGCCACTCACGCTTGTCCTGAAAGATTGGGGATTGCGTTCTAGTGATGCCGACGTAGCCAATCAAGTTCTCCAGCTTTTTCTTCCCCATATTCAGAGATGGCAGAGCATCACCCTCATTCTCCCAAATCATGCCTTTCCAACGGCGTTGATTGGGCTCGACAGTGGAGCTTCTCAGCTCCAGGCTGCAAATCTCGAATTTTGCAGCGATCCCGGCCTACAGGCCGCCGAGACCCCACAAATTTCAGGTCTTGCGCGCCTCCTCACATCATCCCAACTCCACACTCTCTATTGGCGTAACGACCCCCTCTCCCTCCGCTTCGTTGACATCCCTTGGACGCATTTAACGGTTGTCGACTTGGTTCCGGTGTGGTCACCAATGTCCCAAATCCTCCACCTGATGGAAAAGGCTCCGAAGCTTCGCAGCCTAGCCGCCTTCATCAGGGACGAGTGCCCCATTGTACGGCCCGTTTTGCTGCCAGACCTCGTGAGACTGTGGATTGGCTGCGAGGTTAATATCGGTCCGCTCTTCAAACGGCTCACTCTGCCGTCCCTCTTGAACATTAACGTGTTTTGCGCGAAAAGGGTGCCTCCAATTCCGCAGACAGACGTTGTTCGCTGCATAATTCGGTCGGGCAGCCTACTTAATTGTGCGGTGTTTGAATCACTTCATATTTCCAACCCCGACCTCATCGAATTCCTGCGCCGGTCGCCTTCTCTCCTACTCTTCCAGATTTCCGACAATGGAGAGGGCACTATCACCGATGAAATCTTAGGCTTCCTCACGGCCGGTGATGCCCCTTGCCTCTGTCCAAACCTGCGTATTATCCGATTTCTCGAGTCTTCCATTTCCTCGACAGACGGCTTTCTCGCAGATATGGTCGCATCTCGGCGAGCTAGCTCTGTGGCTTTCCCCACGGCGTCAATTTCTCGTCTTGTCGTCCACTTTTCTGAGCTCGACGCGCGAAATCACACAGAAGACATCCAACGCCTCAAAATCCTTGGAGAAGCGCCGGGTTTCCGGACCTGGATTAATGAACCAGAAACCGCCTAGGACTTGCTGTCCTCTCACATGCCACCCCTCACCCATGTGCGCGGTACCCATGCTCCGATTACCTTGTTTTTCAACTTCGACTCGACATTATCGGCACCCTTCCTGACTTCTTCTGATTCCATATTTATCGCAGCTTCAAGCGATAGCCTGGGCTGCAGCATATTATTGATGGGCTCGCCGCTCTGCAGCGCGGAAGGCTGCGACAATCTATTGTTCTAGATTGCCCATACAAACGAAGGGGCAAGCCTGTCTAGTATCTTGGCCCAGTTGCCAAATAGCAAAGTATGTGTCTCGATCCAGCGAAGTGTACTGTATCTGCTGGACACGATCCGAGAACATTTCAGTCTGGTTGTAGAATTTGTGATAATTAGGTGTTCACCTCGCGCGAAGAACACAGAATATAAAAATAGTTGGGAATCGTGTTTCTTCCGCAAGGCAGATAAGTATTAATATCGTGTCAAAAACTGAACGAAACAAGTACTGTCAAGTATTTGTAACCTCGCCGCTGGTCAGAGGAGTCTCGCATAGTCTTCAAATAATTAGAAGACGGTCGGGGCTTCAACTTTGAGCGACGTAGTAACGGAGATCACATAGCGGTGTTTTATTTGTGGCCCCGGGTGAAAAACCCACTGATCGTCGAGCCTTCATCGAATACCGTAACCAGGAAGGAAGGCTCCAAGTGTCGATTGACCGGTGGCGTAAATAGCGCAATACACACCGAAATGGAAAAGTTTCATGGTGGACAAAAACTGCAACAGAAACCTGAAGCAATTTTGCGATTCGTCCCGCAAGGAAGGAAGGAAGGAAGTTATTTGCACCGCAGCGGTCCCGTTTAGGAACATAGCGGGTCCCGCACTACACAGTGTCAAATGTATGCTACGGACATCTACCTGCTTTACCGCTGTGATCGTTCCCTCCTGGCAACTACTTACTGTTCGGCCACCACAACTCGGCTGTTGTTACGACGTGCCTTGCAAGTCGACCCAGGAAGTCCCGTCTCACGGATTCCACAGACGGATGTGCATGGAATGGATAAGGGTGGCAAAGTTCAGATGGATCAGACACCAGGTATAGCACGGCGGGTATATAACGTGGATGTGAGTCATACACCGTCATAGTGTCGGCTACAAATTTTGCGAGGCGCGGCAAGATTTTGCGCGAACGCAAGAGGAACTCGTAGGGCCCATCTGGGGACCACTTGCCCTCATAACTCCGCAGCGCGCCCCATCACGTCCCGGAGAAACGACGTCCGCAGCAGCTGGAGGGCACCATGCGCAGTGCAGACTAGGAGTGCATGCACCTCGTCTTCTACGGCCCCGCGACAAAACCTACAAAGGCGCAGCTGTCGCGGGGCGGCCGCTCTGTATCGTCCAGGGTAGCGCAGCCGTTCTACACTAAAATTGTGGTCAGACAGCATCAACCGGGTGATTGCCTTCCTATGCGCAGGGATGGCCACATCGAGATAGTGTCGACGGCGGCGCGTCACCAGGCCCATGTGGAACTGCTGCTCCCCTTCGTTGATGCGCTCGAGACGGTCGCGCAGCAGGTGTGTTCGCTCGAATGTGTCAACATCACTTTGTAGGTCCGCATCGAGCACTTGCAGCACCCGCTCCATGAGTTCCTTCGCCGTGTCGTCATCGCTCAGGTCCTCGGCCGTGGTGTAGATGGGAGTCGGGAGGCGTCGCAATACTAGTGCGATGTCTCCAATCCAGCACGGTTTCCCTTCACGGAACAGTGCCAGGGAGTCGAGGAGAGCATCCCGCGCAATCCTGTCATCTGACGAAGACAGATTCAGGAGGTATCGCAAGCGGGAAAGGGCACGGAGCAGGCGGCGAATTTCGATAGGGACTTGTCCAGTTTCCGTGTAGAGTATTGAAAGCATTGAGGAGGGGTTCAACCCGAGCAGACGCCGCAGAAAGGACTGCTGAATTTCGACGAGATCATCAACCAGTTTCGCATCCACGTCCAGTGCGATCTCCCCGCCTGAGATGAGGGAGCAGTCGACACGGGCCATGTAGAGCTGCAGGCCCTCCTTCACCGTGACCCTAGATGTGTCTTGACCCGAGCGAATGTCGCGTTCGCCACCTTCCTTGCTTTCGACGCTTTTTCAGCGTAATGGACCGCAAAAATATTGTAGTGTGTGGACGTGAACCAGACGCCCACGTACTTGAATTTGGGAACAATCTCCACTGCATCTGAACCGACGCGGAAGACCGGCAGGACAGCAGGGAGAGGAACGAAGATCATGGCCTTTGATTTTGGCGGGCTTATGAACATAAATTTCCGCTGAGACCAGACATAAAAATGGTCCATCTTGGCTTGGAGCGCCCCTGGGTCGGTCGTAAACATTGCCTCGTCATCGGCCTGTTCCAGTTGGTTGACCGGTCTACCATTCAGACGAGTGTCGGCGCTGTGAACCGGCAGACGCAGATCGGCCGCATACACATTCCAGAAGCCAGGCGATACGGTGTCCCCGGTGAGCAAAATGCCGGACCAATGACAAAATTGCCTCAGGTTTCATTGTCGGTTTTTGTGTTTTCGGTGTGTGTATATATATATATATGCCGGCAAGGGGACGACGGTCAGAAGCGAGGATTTCATAGAACACGTCCCAGTAGCGGAAACACAGATGAGAAGATGGAGTTTCTCGTTCGAGACTTCTGTGAACGCACAGAGAAATAGTATATGATGGTACAATTCGATTCGATGAGTCTGCGCCACAGAATACTCTAGACTAGAGTCACTCTGAGTCAGAGTGACTCTAGTCTCCAGAAGAGAACATTTTCGTGTAGAACCTAGGGTCGTGTATGAGTCTTATCGTATCGTCGACGAGCTTCATATCTAACCGCCAAATGTGAGCAGATTCAACTTTGAGGCGGACAACGCACCGAGTGCTGAGCCCATAGAAATACAGTGGTACATCTTGAGTGTTGTGGAATTCACTACACTCCCGATGACCTCGTAGTATGTATCCGCCACCATGTGCGTGTCCTGCGATGGCTCAGAAGTAAGCTGGAGCCAGAGCAATCCGGGACGCACAGGGAGGAGTGTAACCGTTACTTCACCCCCGTCAGAGGCCGCTACGGTGGCAGAGGAGCCGTTGAACTAGCATGCCACCATCAGTGTCGAGTTATCGATGCATTCAAGCAAATGAACCTTGATTGGGCGACAGGGAAGCCTGACATTTTTGCCACTGCCAGAGAATCGAGGGAGCAGAGCAGAGTTGACGCGGATAGAGGTAAGGGAATCGCCCATGAACGCGGTTGGGACGAGTGTTACTGGTAACGAACTCACGTGGGATGACTTTTCGCGTTCCGATGATTTCCGTGGTAGCGACGCAGCACCGCGTCAATTTGTCGCTCTAAGTGACACAATTTGACCGAGCAATAAAAGCGAATTGCCTTTTCCATACCTGAGCTGTGTTACCTGTCTCAGGATCATGGGGACGACATCTCCCACTTTTTTGAGGAATGCTGGTACGTCTTTTTTGTTTCTGTTTTGATTTTGAGACTCAAGTATGCTAGGCCTCGTGGAATCGTGGCACATAACGCGGCACTTTCTTGGGCTTGATTCATGTGTGTTGGTTTCTGCCAGATACACCTCCGTAGATGGAACAATCCTCAGCAAGGAGCATCTTTTCTCTGCTCTGAGAAAGGTCATTCAGACGCACCCAATACTTTCGGTGATGCTCCAGAACGAGGACTCCAAGCCGTCGTTTATCAGGCTGGAGAAAATCGAGCTGCCTCGCGTCGTGCAGTTCTCGGACCACAACGATCTAGAGGTCGCCATACAACTTCAGCTTTCGACGCGATTTGATACCGCTGCACAACTCCCGCTCTGGCGTGTCGAGGTTCTCAATGATGGCACTGTTCTCGTGGCTTACCATCATGGCATCGGAGATGGGCTCAGTGGTGTTGCTTTTCACCGGTCCCTCTTGGCCGCACTTCAGGATGTCGGTGATGACTCTCCTGTGGTGGAGGTATCCCAGCCACTCTCGTTGTTGCCTCCAATAGAGGGTATGACCAGTCTCTGGCCTTCCCTGAGCAAAATCATATCCGAGGTGCTGTCCCTTGTGCTCCCCGCATCTTGGCAACGTAGTTACTACGCATGGAACGCAAATCCTGTTTCGAAAACGCAGCAGTTCACCCCTCATGTGAAACTTTTCACATTCTCGGGCGAAGAAATGGCGGCTTTCGCCAAGATATGCCGCTCGCACAGCGCGACCGTCACCTCCGCCCTCTACGTTCTCGCCGCTTCGGTACTCTCGCGTTCCGTGCCACCCCACTCCCCGGAGTACAAGACGCTGACCGCCGTTGTCGCCATCTCCCTGCGCAGCGTCGCCGGTGCGTCTTCAGACGTCCTCTGCGACTATGTCTCTGGCCACAGATCCTATCCACCCATAAACCCCGCATTCCAATGGCCCGCCGCCGCACGCTACGCCACTGAGCTGCAGCGCCAGAAAACTGCCGCGCGCGAGGAGATCGGGATTATTTATCTCATCGCTAGCAACTTCGGTGGCTTCATGAAGGGGATGCTTGGGGGCAAGCGCCGCGCGACGTTCGAGCTCTCGAATGCGGGGCGCGTGCCTGCCGTCGATGGCGTGCGGTTGTGGCGCGCGGAGCGCATGGTGTTTGCGCAGTCGGACCTCGTCATTGGTGCAGCGCTCAAGATAAATGTGATTGGGGACCCGACGGGAGCGGTTAATGTCGCGCTGACATGGGGCGAGGAAGCGATCGACAGGGATGTGGTCGAATCGTTCGCCACCCAGTTCCAGGAGGGGCTACGCGCACTTCTTGTTTAGATACTGTGGAGAAAGGCATGACTCACCATTATTGCAGTTGAACAGTATTCTCGCGTGGTCCAAGAATACCCCGACAGTGCAGTATGTGGATCTCGTACATGCCTTCTGGAGTCGCACAGTGAAATATCTGTTCCTCCTAATTTGAGGGTCACAATGAATCGAACGTCTTATACGGCAAGTTGCGTGGAACTGCGACACCTATCTTTTTACTCCCTAAGTTCCCATATAGTCTTGGATCCGATTTATCCATGCTGACATTTCATCTTGTGGCAACGCTCAGCAAAGGGACGAAAAAAGCTGTGACCTCCGTCGAGTTACTTGTTCAAGAGCTGAGCATAGTGAATTTCACCAGACCATTCGAGCCAAAATAATGTACGGGCCGCGTCCAATACGATGGAGGATCATAATCTGAGGGAAAAACTAACTCACCAGTGAGAAATAGGGGGTGGCAGTGTACAGTATTTGAGTCAGACTTTGTGACCATGTCACTCAGCTCTCCTTGTCTCTAACCACCACCACCGTCGCTCCCGTTCGCCAAAGGTCGGGATGCACAGTCCATTGGGCTCGGTCGTATCAACGACTCACCGTACTGTGGCCCCGCTCCACTGAATCATTGCGCGCAGCATGGTTGCGTCGCTTCGCCATCGGCGATTGTCTTTGTTTCGTCGCCCTGCGACAGCCTCACGGTCACCGACTGCGAGAAGGATCTTGCCATGATCGAGCGTACCACGCCCAACCTCCCTGCCAGCGGCTTCGAGAAGGACCCTGCAGCGATCGAGCACACAACGCTCTACCTCTTTGCCAACAGCTCCGAGAAAGATCTGACCATGATCGAGCATGCAACGCTCAGGATACCATACTATGTCGAATACGACGGCTACTTCTGCCATGAAACGCATGCAACATGCAGCATACCATAACCGCCACTGGCGTATGACCACGGGTCATTGATGGACTCTTACGACGGAGCCAGGTGCACGAGGGAGACGTGGGTCCGCCTGCGCTTCTTATCGGCACCTCAACCGGCGGACAATTGACACGGTCAGTTTTCCTGCTGCTCCGTCGCGTAGAGGACATCAGGAGTTCCGGAACAACGCGATCGAATACCGAGGTCACCAATACTGCCGAAACCGGCCTCGCTGCGCTCCGGCGCAGCAGGGTACGGGCGGCGACCTCGTTTTGCACCGTTATTGTCTCGGACAGCCATTGAATGCATATCGTACAAACGATTGATATATTCCGCGACGACGCGAATATTGCACCGATGATGACCTACTGTTCCATGGACGAGAGATAGCTGTACTCTTGCACTATTCTATGGCGAGGCCTCACCACCCTCGCGACGCTTGACTGACGGGTGGTTCCCGGTTTCGGAGACTCACCAGCTCTGCGTGTTCTTTGTTTTGCGGGTGGTTCCCGGTTTTTGGAGCTTCACCAACTCCGCGCCCCCGTGCGTGTTGCTTCGCGGGTGGTTCCCGGTTTTGTTCTCCATCAGCTCTCGGGCTCTGGAGACGCACGGGTATTCTTACCTGGGCACCTTTTCCTTCAACCGTTGCGCATGGTGCGCGCTCTTCGGAGCCCGTTACCCTGATGCTTCGGCTTGAGAATTTTTGGGCCCTTTGTCCTCTTCGTGAGGACTGTATTGTATCCGTGTCGTAGTGGTCAGGTTCGTTTTTCTTTTCCTCTCTTCGTTCGTCGCTTAAACCTTCTTGTTCAGGTATTGTGTGTCGTTTTACTTTGTATGTCTCCGGTTGTTCACAATATACACAAATTTATTGCGCACTGTCTGACGTCGAGCGATGAATGAGGCTGCTTAGTATGCATGATGCAAGTGGAGGCATGAGTCTGAGGTAACTCTAACGAACCAGGAAGCATTCGTCCTCTAAATAATTTCCTTTTTTGGGAACTACCGTAGCCGACTTGCCGGAATTTTCGACTGATTCGGGGATATTCTCAGCTGTTCCTCACTAGGCCTCGCTATCTGAAGGCCTTGAGTTGGTTGCAATGCACCACAGTCTTGACTCAACCTTACTATAGCGCTTACTTCGAGGTTGTCTATTCACTTGGGCTTCCAATGGCTCCTTAATGACATCCATTCGACGTAATCCGTCCGCTGCGCCTTGCTTTCACCTCCCACTTCCATGGAGGGCACCTTCGACAACAAGACGAACCTGTTCAACGCCCGCATCCGCACGGTGCACGACAACTCGGTCATCTACACCCTGCGAACAAGTTTCGGGTACCGAGGGCCCAAAGACACGGTTCTGTGGGACGAGAACCCCGCGCCGGGTGCGGCGGCGACGGTCGGCGCCATCCACTGGACCGAGAAGACGCTCGAGATATCTGGGCACAGGAAGAGCTGCACCGAGCTCAAGCGCAATGGGGGGCGGTTCTTTAACAGGTAACATGCTGCCCCATCCCTGCATTTCAAGGCGTCATCCTGAATGCATATTGGTCCGCACAAAGAACGCGACACTGGCGGTGGGCGGCTGATCGGAAGGAGTACGAGGTGGTGTACGAACAGGAGGAGTGGAAGGTTTGTGGTGCGATACGTGCGCTGCGACCCCGCTTTGACTCGGAGCCGCGTGTTCTGGTGCAGGCTACGCTCGACCACAATATGTGCATCGCTGGCCGGTTCTCGGTGCCGTTCCGCCCGCATTTGTTCAGCAAGTCGCAGCCGCCGCGGATCCATCTTACCAAGCGGGCGCTGGAGGAGGACGAGGTGTTTTTAATTCTCGTGTTCGTCTACTGCGAGGCGCGGCGACAGGATAGAACCGTGGGTGACCTCTCAGTTATTCATTATCCATTGATTGCGATCTTCGTACAGAATAGCTCGAGATTAGATTCCAGCGGAGAACGAGGATGGTCGCGTTAGGTGGCTTGAACCTTGCAGGCAGATGCGAAATACGGGCGGAACATTTTGTTTAGCACGAATGCGAATCCTGAAAGTAGCAGTTACACGTACTTACTGGTTTCAATTCTCGATTGATGAATAGCGAGCAATACTTAATACATATTATACTGATGAAATGGTGGCGGTGGTTGAGTCACTGATGAGAACGACTCGAGGTGGGTGGCTAAAATAAAATAAACAATGCAGAAGAATCCGTGCGAGAAATGTCCGTGCGTCCGTCATGACACGTCGCCGCCCACCGCCTTTTCTTTGCCCTTCTGCGATGCGGGCGGGAGCCCCAAGGGGAGGAGAGTCGGTGAGGTAGCATTCGCCGCCACGCCCGCTTGTTGCTGGCCGAACGATGCTAGCCGCCGAGTCCCTTTATTCATCGTTGGGCTGGTCGGCGTGCCCGGGAGCGAGTTTGACTTTGGCGGTGCAGGCTCGGATCCAGCCGAGGCCTCCGTGAGGAGGAACTCGACCCAGAGGCGGGAGAAGGACTCGGTCTCGTCCGTCTTCTCCAACTCGGTCTTCGGAGGTGTGGAGGTCGAGCTACGGCCCCAGAAGGATGTCGGGGGCGCGAGGCTGGATGATTGTGCGCGCTGCAATCCAGCTTTTTCTCGTTCGGGATCGGTCCACGAGAGAACAGATGCGAGGAGGGTGAGCATCTCAAAGCGTTTGGGGTCGGCGCGGGGAGTGGTGAGGAAGGAGAGGAGGACGTTGGTGACGAGCCGGCGGTCGACGTTAGTGTCGGTAGAATTCCGCCGTAGTCGGCGAAGAGCCTCCATCAGGTGCTCGTTTATAATGATAGCTGTATCTTGGTCAAAACGGTATATATGGATGGAGAGCAAATGAAAGAACCTTCGTGACGTAGCTTTTCGATAATTAAAGTCTTTTCCTTGACTTCTTTTTCTAGCTCTTGCGTTCTAGAGGTATTTGTTTGCGTTTCCTCCAATTGAAGCTGCGGACGGATGAGAATTAGCCCGCATGTATTGGATGGATAAGTACCTCAGCGGTCAGCGCCCGATGCTTGAATTCAGCCAGCGACTGAGTGACCTGAGTTAGTTGCGAGTTATAATCTTTAACTGCCTGTCGCAGCTCGTGATCTTTGGCTGGAGACGCATTGATATTAGAGTGAAAAATCAGATGAGAAATAGAGGACGCTCACCAGCCTGGAAGTCCTGCAACACAGACTGGAGGTTTTCCGACTTTTCCCGTTCCGACTCTAGCTCTGCCGCATCCCGCTCTCTCGCTTCCCTTTCGAGTTCCAAATCTCGTCGATACATCTCGACATTGGACCTGGCCTCGTCCGCGACGACCTTGTCTTGTAGCGCCATCCGCTCCCACTCGTCCTTCTCCATCCGACATCGCTCGAGCTCCGACTGCGTCTCTCGTAGTTCGCGTTCGCGGACGAGGTTCTCCTGCGCGCTCTCCTCGAACGCACGGCTGCGCATATTGTCGAGCTCGCTCGACGCGCGCTCTGCCTCTGCAGAAGATGATATGAGCTCTTCCTTCAGCATCTCCACAGTTGAAGTAAGGTCGTCGTTTTGGGCCTGGAGCTGCTGCACCAGCACTTCCCGTCGGTCCAGCTCTTCCTGGTGCATGCATCAGCGACAGAGATCCCAGATGGTCATTAGAGACCACACACCGCGTCCTGCTTGAGCTTATTCCCCAGCGTCGTGCGCATTGTCGTGAGTTTGGCTAGTAGGTTGCGATACTGCGCGGCGAGTGTCTCCTTCTCCTCCCGCGTCCGTTCGAGCTCCCGCTGGAGCTTTTCGACGGGGTCAGAGGGTTCGTCCTCGTCGATTTGCTTGCCATTCGGGGGGCTGTGGCCATTGGCTCCGTTAGAGTGAGCGGGCGTGCTGCTCCGATCGCTGTCTAAAGACAGCCTCGTTTCGCTCATATTTTTCGACTGCCCAGGAAATATCGAGCCTGCCGGAGACGTAGGAGGCGACTTCAGGGGACTAGATGTGCCGTTGCTGCCCATTTTTTCTACGCATAGGCGTGCGTGGCGGTTAGAATCTAAATCGTAGATCCCGTGATCTGTTTCTGACGATCCGACGATTCGGCGGATCGTCCGCCTTGCTTCCGCCCACATCCTTGCAATTGGGTACTTGCTCTGAATCACTCCTTGGACATCTTGAGATGGGATAGAGCCTTTAGAATCGCTGACAGGCCACGATACACGTTCTCCTTTGGTCCTCTTCAACCTTCCTGTGACATTTGTCGTCGCATCTCTGCATTCTCGAGGCGCTTACCTGACGGACTGAACTGAAACGGGCGCAAGAGTTCCAGTGATATATATTCTTGTCTAGGTTCTGAGCAGTATTAGTAACTTCCGACTTCTGGGCGAACAAGCCTCAGCCGAGATTGAGATAGAGGTCTTCGTCTTGGTGTCTTAAAAAACGACTCGGGGCTCGCTCCACATTGGCACATCGATGTTCGAGTATGCGGTTCTTCGCTAGGACTGCAGCTACGGCATAGCGCTCGATTAAGGTGTCCCCAGCGTATAGAACCCTGCACTCCCAATAATAGGCCCCCAAATACCACCTCAGCCTGCATGACACTCCCTCCCGCAAGCCATGCCAGCTCATATTCAGCAGTTTTCCTACGTGATGGTGTAAACATAGCTCCACTGCTCGCTCTACACAACTGAGCACGGCCCGGTAGCATTGGCATCCCCCTTTAAACTATTGTCCACTGCTTCTGCGCACCGTACTTCCACCCCTCCCATGAAGTTGGAACAATTCGCGATACACAATGTTTCTAATGTGAGGGAAGATTTCAATAAGAAGCTCGTGAGCCGGTAAATAAATTTCACACCAGGCTCCACGGGCCCGGTACAGTGTACTATCATCTACAACGACATTCTCCAATCGAGAATGAACAGGGCTAGGAAGAAATTATCTAGTCTGGAAGTACCGTCGCAGTTGAAAGGTGCATGATCTCAAACGCCGTCTATTGCGGATAATCTCCCAAGGGTGGGCGGATAAATGTCCTTTTCGGGAACTCGGAGTCTGCATATTGGGTTGTGTTTGCACCGCAATACCGGCTGCATGATGTCCGAGTGCCGACACTTTTGACAGGCTTCCGCAAAGCCTTCACGGTACAGACTCGGCCATGCCTTCGAGCCTCACACCCCCCGCCGTTTCCGAGGAGATCCTCGTCAACTTCCCCAAGGATCATGTTCTCCTGCTCACGCTGAACAGGCCCAAATCCCTCAATGCGCTGACGCCCCGGATGGTAGAGGATCTGCGAAGGGTCTTGAATTGGTTCGAAGACGAGCCGAACCTGTGGTGCGTCGAATCAGTCGCCGCGTAGCGAGCTTCCCATTTATTTTTGCTGGAGGGTTGTCATCGTCACTGGCTCCGGCCGCGCATTCTGCGCCGGTGCCGACCTCAAGGCGTGCGTACATGCATGATATTTTTGCGCGACGCTTCATTCACCCCCGCCCTTCAGTTGGAATCAAGACGAACAAAGTGGGCGGGCCATGTCTGCGGAATCCATACTCAGCAATATTCATGGCTTCGCGAGTATTTCACGCCGCGAGAGTAAGAAACCGTTCATTGCAGCAGTCAACGGGCACTCCTTCGGCGGCGGAACCGAACTGGTTTTAAATTGTGACTTGGTTGTCGCGAGTAAAGACGCCAACTTCGGCCTTCCTGAGGTAAAGCGTGGGGTCGTCGCAATCCAAGGAGGTTAATTTCTTGTCCCGTCGTGTCCTCCCCTCCTCTCAATTCTCGTAGGTATCCCGCGATTGGCGCGAATCGCTGGTCATCAGGTCGAAAGTTTCGAATTTCCAAACGCGTGAACCTATCCTCATTTTATTTTTCTTTTTCTTCTTCCTTTCTAGCTCGCATCGGAAATGCTGCTGCTAGGCAAACCGGTCACCGCAGACGATGCACGGAATAGATTCGGATTGTGAATATTGAAATGCGCATATTTCATATACTACTAACGCTTTTTCTCAGCGTGAACGTTGTAGTCCCCCCAGCCAACGTCCTTCCCACCGCCCTCGATCTCGCCAGCCAAATCATCGCAAACTCGCCCGATTCTGTGCAGAGCACCAAAAAGGGCCTTCTCTTGGCCCAAAAACACAGCAACGAAGAGATGCTGTCAGCGCACGTCCGCACGCCAGAAAGTGCCGGGTACATGTTCGGCGATAATATCAAGGTCCGCTTTCTTCTTTTGTTCTAATGAACCCTGGGTTTGGGTTGTTTATATTTATTACAGGAGGGGCTGAGGGCGTTCAACGAGGTTCGTAGGTTGAGCACTCATGAAGCAATTGCCGATCAATATCGCAGAAACGCAACCCGGTGTGGCAAAATGCGGGTACAAAGACCAAACTGTGAAAGTGCCATTGAAACTGTCCGTTTTGATAGTGCTCGTCATTGTGCACTTATTCTGGCGCGATTACTTACACGACTCGGAGGCGTCAATAAGCGGGCGCTTGACGGACGCGTTCGACTGTACAGTGTAAACTTTCAATGGAACATTTGTGGTGTTCTCGCCGAAGGATTTGTACCCTTTCTCGGACGCCAACTTTGACGTTTGATGGCAATCAAAACTTTATTGACCTTTGGTTGAACTGCCCGCTTCGTCACGGCTCAAAATCCCACATCTCCGCCACTCCTACATCCAATGTCGGAAAGCGCACTGAATCATACCTGCGCAACTTGTCACAAGCCAGAAACGCAAGATCTCAAGCACAGCAAGTGCGCCAGATGCCACAAAGCTGCGTATTGCGTGAGTAGGCACCTCACGTTGGATCGTCGTTGTCATTTCTCAAGGTTCATTCAGAGCAAAGAATGTCAGAAGAGGGACTGGTCCGCTCATAAACAGACCTGCGAGTTGCGACTTGAAACCCACCAGTGCCTCTTCAAGGAGTCTGCCTTGGGTACGAAAGTGCGGGATACGCTGTCCGACCTTGAGAAATGGGTTTCGGTGCGTGTTCGATCTCAATTGCTCGATTTCAGTCCAAATCTTTTGCCCTGTAGAAGCGCACTCAGTGCTTGGCATATGCGGCCATAAATGCCATGGAGCTCCATAATCGCGCAAATATCCCCATGATCAAGACGCACTTGCTTGTGGTCGTGCTGGAACCGGCGCCGTCAGGAGTGCGCGGCGCTTTCATATATAATTTTTGTGCACTTCGGGAAACCGCCGACGGTGTCACCGCGGCTGCGCGCGCTGCGCTTGCTAATATTCCGGATGAAGGAGGTCTGGATCGGTATCGCATAGTGACGCAGGTCTGTTCTGGTACAACGGTTTACCTTGCAACAATTTCTGTCGACCTTGGCCCGGCCATCGTTCGCTATGGGCCTCCAAACAAGGATTGGAAAGGGTTTTTGGAACGTGCAATCAACAAGACTTTGAACACAAATGATGAGTTGATAAGCAACCTACTGCATGGACGTTGTTAATACTACTGGTCTGTGCCAGTCACGTCATTTTCGGATCTGTATGCTGAAGCACGACATTTCTTCAGTGCACACTGGCACTCCACGGCAAACATGACTGTTCGATTACCATAAGCTTTGATATTTCTTGTCCATCTACTTGTTTACAATAATTCTTTGGTTGGAAACCCTGATCAATCTCTATATTTGAGTGGGATAAAGTAGGACAATTCTATCTGACTGGACCGACGAAAATGCAAGTGAAATTGAGGACGCAACCGAGAAGCGCAGTCGGCAAAAATCCAGTCTAAAAAACCGACTCGATGAATTGCCATGAAGATGCTGCTTCTGGTTGGAAATCACAGGTGTCCGGTTTGCCTTTTGTTTAGACAATATAAATGACCTCAGCACGGGCGACGGGAAGCCGTAAAATCTTTCCACTTCATTAAAGACATGCTATACTTAGCCTCCTTGCTGCGTCTTCGTCGTCGAAAATTTGAGATATTTAGCAGCTCCCAATTGCTGTGCCATCTTCTGGCCCTGGCCAATACCGACCGGTACATGTCCTCGTCCGGCCACTTTCTCCATAATTCTCTGAGTCGATTTGTGTTCCCACCAAGACACCGGGACAGTAGCGTAAACCACTTCTGCTGTGCATTCTTAAGCGACGTGGGCATGCCGCATCACTGCACTGAAACAGATGACGAAAACGTCCGTCTGGAGGTATGAGAATGGGCGAAGCTGATCTGGAGAATTAGCGTTGAGCAGAAGTAAAGCCACAAGTTTATCTCCAGGCTGACCAACGGTGTCCCGGAGCCCTAGTGTTTGCTCCCACCAAAATAGCAGTCACACAACTCTGGAAGATAGTAAGTTTGTGCGAGCGCAGGGCCCATGCTTCATCTGCGTACCGTCGGAAGATATCTTTATACTCTATATGCCAACGATGAGCAGATGGGTCTAGCGTAAACAGATTCATACAATTTTAGTAGTCTGTGGCGGCTTCAAGTTCAATGCAGAAATGAACCGTTCCAACAGCATCATCTCCAACGACCACAAGTTTGATCCCCAGCGTTTTTCATGATGACTTTCAGCCGAGAACCATGAGAATGCAGTAGCCGCTAGCAAGGTCACGGCGAATGGTTGCACGTCGTCGTATGGTTTGGTTCAGCATGGCTCACACGAAATGGCAGCTACAGAGTGTCGACGTGGACTCGTCGTGGAGGGCGATCGTGACGACGTCGAGAATTCAAGAAACAGTCTGTCATGCGGAGATCTCAAGTCAAACCCAACAGGAGAGAACTTTGGAGAAGGGAAGCAAACGATAAGGCTTGTGACAGAAGGAACGCGAGCGAAGAGGTGAGTGATCGCAAACGCGAGTCGATCGGTGGCGGTGCTCGACGAAGGAACTCCGCTCTTGTTCGGCCTCTTTAACCCGACTCGCCGCCGTCTGCGGGATGATAGTTCTTGTTTGAGCCACCTCAGTGTCTACAGTACGCGGGAAGCAACCATCAGCAGCCAACATGCTGCGTCGAGAAGCCCGACAGTGACACCTCCCCGAGCGCGAGAACTTAGCACCTGAATACAAGGGTCAACAGCGCAACGCCGTCACCAGATAATGCGACCCTCAAACATCGTGGACTACGAACACTCGGAGGATCTGATTCGATCGGTAGCACACTCCGAGTCGTTAGCCAGCGTCGTGTGAGGCCGGGACGACGCGGATGACACCCAGCCGAACCCGGCTCTCGAGGCTTGCGCTCGTCGCAGGCGTTCGGGAGTACGAGCGACGCCTGATGTCGTGCCAACTCTCTTCGGGACCCCAAGTACGAAAGGCCGAGAAAGGCATTTACATATCCGCAGACGGAGGTATTCCTCGTCTGTTTCAGTGTAGGACTACCAGCGTCGCTGGTTTCCTGAACTGAAACACCACTGTTCCGGGGTACCGTGTATCCTGGTGGCAACACCAATCGATCTAAGAGCTGACGAGAAGGCGGTGGAGGAGATGACCAGACATGGGCCGCTGCCGGTGACTACCGCCCAAGGAGAGCGGATGGCTCGAAAGTTGAGAGCTACCAAATATTTTGAGTGTTCAGCGAAGCGGTGCCAAGGGGTAAAGACCGCTTTCCACGAGGTACGCGGATTCTTCGTCCTTCTGCTGCGCTGCTGACCACCATTCTCGTTAGGCCGTCCTCGCGGCCGTCGCCTATAAAGCACTACCCGAGCCCAAGAAACCTAGGAAGTGTATTGTCCTCTAGACAAACAATACTGCACGACGAACCTCTCGAATGAATAAGTCTCATCTGTAACCTTTGTTAGTGGCTGCTGGAGTCCCATTGCTTTGCGTGCCCCTCGTGTCATTATCTTTGCAAACAACACGCTGGTTCAGCAGTTCGCCTCCGAAAAACCAGGATGTCTACACACGCTCTTTCCTCACAATTTTCACTGCAATCCCTCGTGCTCTCGATGAACCAACGACTTGGGAGATGGTTATCACTCGCAGCCGACGTCATGTCTTTAAATTTCCCCATTCATGTTACTTTGTGGCCTTCACACTTATACCGTCCCACTTTCGCCAATGCTCTCCTTCGCCGCCATCAAGTCGTTCTGGCTAGTGTTTGCTTTCCGCTTATCTTTTGCTTGTTTTGTGTTGGAAAAGGGCCGGCCTCGAGCTCAGAATTCGCAACAGCTTTTTGTCACCTGTCTCGATTGACTCTTCTTCACCTATCATCTCAGAGCTGTCAACAGTCCTCACTGCCACGAAGCTCTGCTATTAATTAGCCTAACATTCGGCCAAAACCGCAGCCTGCACTTTCCGCTTTCTGGGAGCTCGAACGATAGGCGACTACGAGACCTCTAGTCTCCGTCCCAATCGAATCTTTTCGGTATCATGCATTGCATCAAAGTTGTAGTGGTCGGAGATGGTGCTGTGGGAAAGGTTGTTCACCTGATTTTTTACCGCTCACCTGAACTGACTGTTGTTCTGTTGATGCCAGACCTCCCTGTACATCTCGTATACAACCAAAAGCTTTCCTACTGGCTATATTCCAACCGTACGAGCTCTTGTTGTGTCCTCGAGCACTGCACTCACGCCACAGCTTCGTAAGCAGGTCTTCGACAGCTATGCCGTTAGCTTTCCAATTGGAACCGAGACCTGGACAATGGGGCTTTTTGACACTGCTGGTCCGTTTCTGGTTGCTTTGTGGAGAGTTTAAATACCTTTTATTGAAGTCTGAACGGATGTCTACAGGTCAACCAGATTATGACCGCCTTCGCCCGCTATCATATCCACAGACAGACGTATTCCTCGTCTGCTTCAGTGTGGGATTACCAGCATCATTCTCAAATACGCAACAGAAGTGGTTTCCTGAGCTGAAACATCACTGTCCCGGCGTACCGTGTATCCTGGTGGCGACGCAAATCGATTTGAGGTCTGACCAGGAGGCGGTCGAAAAAATGGCGAGATATGGACAGTTGCCCGTCAATACCGCCCAGGGCCAAATGATGGCACGGCAATTGGGAGCTGCTCAATATGTGGAGTGTTCGGCAAAGACGCACCAAGGCGTACAGAACGTGTTCGATCAGGTGGGAAGAGTTCGCGCCGTTTGCTACCTGTGTTGACCACCGTTATTATCAGGCTATTGCCGCCGGTGTCGCCTACATCAGGGGCCTACCCAAGGAACGCAGGATCCGGAGGTGTATCGTCCTATAGATCGAGTTTCTTGAAGGAAGAAATTTTGGCAGATTATGGACTTGGCAGATTATGGACTTGGCAGCGTATTATGAAAATAAATTGGGTTCTCTGTTCTACAAGGGCCGGACGTCGTTCAACTTGGGCTTTCGCTGTCCCGGTTCCCCAACCGGGAAGTCAAACTGATGGATGGGCCATATCAAAGTCAAACAACCGATATCGACCCGAAAAGGCAAAAAAAAAGTATCAGACAGAACTTGCCAGTCCGGACCTCCGGAATCAGACCGAGTATTACTACTGAAACGATTGGACGTTGAGCGTCTGAGATTTGAGAGAAATCTCAACAAAGTTTTGTTTTCTGGTTGGATTTGGAACAGGATAGTGATGACATGTGCAATTTTGGCTATAATACAAGTGAAGATCGAGGAGTTACATCAGCGGAACCGTGAGATGACAAGCCCACGAATTTTTTATATGATGGCACATTTGCCGCCTCGCCGCCTATATAGACGCTGGTCGGCTGGTCGCTTGAGGCATGCAATGACAGCCTATCAATGCTGATGAGCATTAGCTAGAATACATATGAATCTGCGCACCTCTTCGAACACAGCATTCAATCCTCTCTGCGTAAGTGCCGAGCACTCAACATATTTCGCGGCACCCAGCTGGTGTGCGAGCCTCTCTCCCTCCTCGGTGGAGACTACGTGCTGCTTTTCTCTCATCAACTTTTCTGAGAGCTGGGAGTCGGAACCATCTCTCATGTCGATTTGTGTTGCGACAATGATGAATGGCACGTCGGGACAGTAATGTCGGATCTCAGGAATCCATCTGGTCCTCAAGGCTGAAAATGATGCCCGTTGTGTTACGCGGAAGCAGACGAGAAACACGTCCGTTTGTGGATACGCGAGCGGGCGGAGTCGGTCATACTCTGATTGACCTATAGACATTTCATCGGATGGGAAGCCGAAAGCGAGCGCAGCTTCGGAGACGCACCGTCAGTGTCGAACAGCCCTAATGTGTACTTCGTCTTCGCAACCTTGACGAGAAGAGCAGTGCTGTCAGATAGCTGAGAAAAACGATCCGTGAACGAGCGCAGCGCAACATACGTGGAACGTACATGTCGACAATAGTCGATTGGGAACGCTTTCCTCGTATATGAGACGAGCATTGAGGTCTATGCACGCTCTGAAATCACGTCGGGGGACAAACACCGGAGCAAACCTTTCCGACACCCCAATCTCCAAGTACCATCACTTTTTTCGCGTTTCTCAAATCCAACGTCATGGGGTTCGAGTTGGAGGGTGGGCCGGGATTGAAGAGAACGTCGAGGTGCAGGGAAGCGCGAAGCAGAAGAGGGTGGTCATTCTAGGTAGTACTGCTGGACGTGGTACTTATGTGCTGTAGGCGAGTCTCAAGTGTGTACGTTGACAGATCTGCGAAGCCGAGAATCACGAGAAGGATGATAATCAAGCATTCCCTAGCAAGAATGTATACATCCCTCTGGCGCGTGCAGTGCTCGCCCAAAATAGCACAGCGTCGTGGACGGCGGATGGCAGGAGATGTCAAAGGCCGGGAGAAGAGACGACTCGAATAGGAAGTTGATGACTTGTGAATCATGAATCATGGAAGAGTGGAAACTTTTCGTCCAGATCTTAACAGCAGAAAATTGAAAACCACGACACCGAAAATACAGTTTGCGAGAGAGACGAGTACATACATAGAAATATTGTGCTCCAAAGCAGCGAGATAACTCCGAACAACGTCAATCGGAGAATTAAGATCGACTGAGAACCACTGGTGGCGCGACACAGCGGATTGGCTGTGCAATTATGGCCTTATATGTTACTGAGTGCCAGCGAGAATCTCAGAAATAAACCGCACCTCCTTGAATACATTCAGGGTCAGTGCCGAGCACTCGACATATTTGGCAGCCCCCAGCTCGCGCGCAAGCTTCTCGCCTTCCTCAGTGATGATCAATCGCTCCTTCTTTGCAGCCAACTTCTCTGGCACCAACTCCACCTCGTCCCTCAGGTCGATTTGGTTGGCGACAATGAGAAACGGCACGTCGGGGCAGTAGTGCCACACCTCGAAAGCCCACTGCGCGCTGTGTCACCCGAAAACAGATGAGAAACACGTCCGTCTGCGGATACGAGTGGCCGAAGGCGGTCATAATCCTCTCCACCTATAAAATGTTGCATCAGATAGAAGCCAAAAATGGTCCCACGGCCTCCGGAGACGGACCGCCCATGTTTTCAAACTTGACCACAAAAGCCGTGTTGTCAAAGAGCTACTCAAGTTCGGGAAAGTGAGCTATAAGGGCAGAGGGCAGACGCGACTTACATATGTAGGGACAGTACTCGCTCGGGAACACTTTTGGTCGTATAGGAAATGAACAAGGAAGTCTGTGCGCGATCAGATACAGATTGGGAATCAGAAATCATCCGCGGCATAAACAGGATCACTGAACCTTTCCCACACCCCCATCTCCAAGTACTAGCACGTTTTTCGCGTTTGTTAAATCTGGGGCCATGAGTCGGATTGAGCCAGAAATTAAGAACGTCAAAGCTGGGGATGAGCGAGCCAGACGAGGGTGTAGATATTTGAGGCAGTACTACTTGACGTGACACTGGAGCCTGACTTTGAGTGAATGTTGTTGACAGATTTGCGAGGATCAAGAGAGTTGATCATGATAATCATCGACAAGTGTCCCCGAGCGTTATCTCGAGGATTCAGATAGGTATTCATCTGAGGTAGCACGGTGTGACCAAATAGGCTAATAGGAGCCAATCATAGAGCCGAGTCATGACAGCGTGTGGATGGATGGCGGCCGCGGTAGGAAAGGCCAAGTTGAAGTTGAGTTGAAGAGTCCCCGGCAAAGCAATTGCCAAAGGAAATCGATAATATCATAGGACCAATCGCAGGCAGTATTGTGAGTGAATCTTGAGACTAGGGATTTCATACATCGCCCATGAGCGTCAGGGCCGAGCATTCGAGGTATTTAACGGCGCCCAGCTCATGCGCGAGCTTCTCGCCCTCCTTGCGGGTGACCATCTGCTCCCCGTTCGCAATCAACTTCTTTAGCCATCCTGGGTCATCCCTCGTATCGACTTGCGTCGCGACGAGAAGAAATGGCACATCCGGGCAATGGTGGCGGATTTCTGGCACCCACAGACTGACGGCTTCGAACGACGCGCGGCGGTTTACGCGGAAGCAGATGAGGAATACGTCTGTCCCGGGATAGCTCAGAGGGCGGATGCGATAGTAGTCCTCCCCACCTAGTTAATTTGAAAGATACTGATTAGACGGGACGCCGCAAGAGCGGCTTCGGACAGACCTCCAGTATCAAAGAGGCCTAGCCAATACGTCTCTTCCGCAACCTTGACTTCGAGAACTTGGTTGTCAAAGAGCTAAGTTAGGATCTATGAGCGAAGCGGTCGAGATATCGGAGAAACGTGCAGGGGGGCAATAGTCACTTGGGAACGCTTTGGTCGTATATGAAATGAGCATACTGGTCTGTGTACGTTTAGAACTCAAGCCACCGCGGAACGTTCAATGGGAGCGAACCTTGCCCACACCACTAGTTTTTTAAGGTTTTTCATTTGCGCCGCGGTCGGTGGTTTACCCGTGGAGTTCGAGTTGGTCGGTGGGCTAGTATCATTGATGATAATGCTGAGCCGCTCCTCCAGTTCGGGAAAAAACGAAGTGGACATTTAGAGACAGTGTGGTAAACCAACCGTATTATGAGGCGGTGTCAATAGACGTCGAGAATGTCAGTTTTGGCGAGATGGTAATCAAGTATTTGCCCAGTTGTACATTTTCATTGCTGGTGGCAGTGGGAGTTTTGAAACAGGATGCGGCTGTCGAAGTCGGCCATCAATTTTACGAACGGGGAACCGACGGCGCGAAGGAACCCGATCCCGGTCCGACAATTCCCCGCTCTTTCCACTTTATTCGGGTTTATTCGTACCTGTCCTCATGATATATTATTGCTATCGATGGCGGGGGTATAAAATCTGTCGGATCTTGTGTCTCTCGTCCTCCACAATCACCCTACAATCATGCCTGCCAGCAAACTCGTGAAACTCAATACCGGCGCTGAAATGCCCACGGTTGGTCTTGGTTCGTCTTCAGTGCTCGCAAGCAATGAGCGCTGTTATCAATTGGTCTCTCGATAGGGACGTGGAAGAGCCCCCCGGGCGCGGTCGAGCACGCTGTCGAATTTGCTCTGAGGAATGGATATACGCATATCGACACCGCTGCTGCGTACCAGAATGAGAAGGAGGTTGGCCAAGGCATTAAAGCTTCTGGCGTTCTGCGCGACCAAATCTTCTTGACCACCAAGCTCGACAACCCCGATCAGAAGGAGCCCGAGAAGGTGTGTATGGGCACCAGTTGCAGCGTTTGTCTGCGAACGAGAGCGTACTGAGGAGACTGAACTTCAAGGCCTTGGAAGCATCTCTCAAGAACCTTGGGACGGACTACCTTGACCTCTGTGCGCTTCACGTCGATTTCTGGTTGCGCAGATGAACTGAGGAGTCATTTCAGGGCTCATGCACTGGCCGGCACCGATGACAAAGGGCCAGCCTCCCCTTGCCGACAAGACACACAAGTGGATTGACACATGGAAGTCCATGAAGTCTCTGTACAAGGCTCACCCCGAGAAAATCAAGGCCATTGGTGTCTCCAACTTCTCCGTCAAGTTCCTGAAGGAGCTCCTCGCCGACGGACGGACGTCATCCCCGCGGTGAACCAGATTGAGATGCACCCGTAAGTCTTTCTGCGGTTGCCAAGCCTTCGCAGTTAGACCCGGGACTGATCACTATCTGCGATAGGTCGTGCCCCTCGGAAGATGTCCTGGAGTTCTGCCGGGAGCAGGGGATCGTGGTGACAGCGTATTCCCCGCTCGGCTCGGACAACTCCCCGCTCCTCACCAATGAAGTGGTGACCAAGCTTGCGGAGAAGTACAAAGTGACGCCCGCGAACATCCTCATCTCTCTCCAGGCCAACAAGCCAGGTGTCAGCGTCCTCCCCAAGTCTGTGACCAACAGCCGGATCCTCTGTGCGTGCTCCATGCCGCTCTTCAGTTTACAGCTGACAAAAATGCAGCCAACGCTGTGATCATTGACCTCACCAACGAGGAGATCGAGGAGCTGCATGCGATCGACAAGACGAACCACTTCCGCGCCTGCCACCCATCTTGGACTGGCTGGGGCTCGTTGGGCTTCCCTGACTGCGAGTGAAGGTTCGAAGAGGAGGATAGACAGAGTAACCTTAAGAATAAAGTATTCTTGTAGAACATGAAATGATCGGCGCCCCTATCCATGTTTGGGCTGCTCGGTGCTTCTCGATCTGTCTCAGCTACTTCCGAGTCTCTGCCTTCCCACCACTAACCCCTCTGACTGACCTCTGCGTACTCTGGATATATAACCTAGACGGTGCTGCGGCACTGGTTCCATAGTTCTGGGAGATCTGGATGGCTACCCTACCGAGATCTCCGCCGTCATCCAAGTTCCTTGCAAAGTCCGATGCTCTCAGGCGTCCCCTATCGGATTTCGACGCTGGGATCAACGCATCTACTGCATGGACGGAGCATCTCGAGTCGGCTGGATCTCTGTCCGATGAAGAGCCGGAGGAGGAGAATACGGAAGGCACCAACCGGCCTGCTCGTGCGCTCTATGACTTTGAGGGCAAGAGTGAGTTCAGGGAGCTCAATGTAGAGGCCGGGGACGAGTTGGAGATTGTGAAAGAAGATCTGGCGGATGGGTGGAGCCTGGTGAAGAATATAGCGGGCGAGGTTGGTCTCCTGCCGCGGACGTATTACACGGTGCGTCTTGTTTACTGGGGATGTTCTGGTGTAACCTTGAAGCATGGCTTGCTTTTGCTCTGCCTTGATTTCGAAACGGGTCTGAATACCATCGCAGTTCACCTCAGACTTTACCGCCGCCCCGGAGGTGGCCTTGTCTGGCTTCGTGCCCGGCGGGTCGCGCTTTCACCAGCGCGAGGCTTCGAGCCACACGATTACCCCGCGCGGCTCCGTTGTGTCGCCGGAAATCGTCCCGCAAAACACGGGCGAATGGCGCACGCGTTCCCGAACTTCCGGCAAAGTCTGCTCGGCGGGAAGAGCCTAAACCGTTTTTCTACTTTTGTCACCAGCGGCGCGGAGGAGTGGGTCCTCAAGGGCAGCGCAGATGTCGTCCTGCCGATGGCCCGGTTTCCGGGCACGAGAAGGCGGCGAGCAGTGACTCTGATTCAGAGGAAGCAGAAGAGGAGCGCAACCGTCTAATCGCCTCGGCCTGGGCGAGGCGGACCGCCACTTTGTCGACGGAGGCCTCGCGTGGAAGACAAAGCTTCCCCCTTCCGCGTGCTCGTGCATTCGCCCTCGAAGCGCACCTCGACCCTGTCGGGCGCGTTCACCATCTACGCCGTAACTTCGCTCTTCCACCCGCCGGCACCCGACGGCAACTCGCCCCCGCCGTCCCCGACGCGCATCACCGTCCACCGCCGCTTCTCGCACTTTGTCATCCTGCACACGGCGCTAACGCGGCGGCTGCCGGGCATCGCGCTCCCGCCGCTGCCGGAGAAGCAATACGCGGGCCGCTTCAGCGAGGACTTTGTCGAGGCGCGGCGTGGCGACCTCGAGCGCTACATCTCGCGCGTCGTCCGCCACCCCGTCGCGCGCTACGCCGAGGTCGTCACTTTTTCCTCGGGTGCGAGAGCGACACCGTGCGTTTCTCTCTGCATTTTTTCTTTCTTATGGCTGCTGAATGCATGCATGTGCCAATATAGGAGTGGAAGCGGCTGGTCCCCGAGCACCTGGCGATGCCCGCAGCGGGCCCCTCGTTCTACGCGCGCGTCTTCCATCCGGACTTCAATGTCGATGCGGAGGACGCGACGGAGTCGGTGGACCGCTTCGACACGCATACACGCGCTATCGGGAAAGGCGTGCAGGGCCTGCGGAATATATTTGGGCGCGTGCGGGAGGCGCGCGTTGGTGCGTCCTGTTCTTCGGCTGCGGTATAAAATGTCTAATATTCATCGCGAACAGAGATGTCCAAGCGGAACGATTATTATCGTACTCCTTGTTATCTTTGATAACGTCTAAACCACTTGCCTCGGCGCCGGTCACCGGGGCGAGTGAGGAGGAGGAAGACTACAACGCTAAGGGCAAGGGCCTGCTTAACGACGACGGGGCATGGTGCTGGCGAGAGGGATGCCAGGGTTCGTGCTCCGTTCCATTTTCATTACCTAAACCTCATTTTTTCGACGTAGACTGTCTCAAACTAACGAAGGCGATGCAGAAGACCTCTGACGCGCTACAGAGCGTGGCGGATCTGTACGACGACCATGTGCGCCTTCTTATTTATTTATTACCAGCGAAAGTGCATTAATCTGTCGCTTTAGGCACGGCGGACGCAATTGGCCACGCACGAGGCTTTGAAGAGCGTCGCGCACCCGTCGTCTCTGTATCAGGGGGTGGTAACAACCCATCGGTCTACGCTCTCCCGCTATTCTCAGGCCACGGATAAACAGGTCCACGCCGATGCAGTTCCGCTTGCACATTGTCTGACATTTTCCTCTTCCGCAGACTGACAACGAGATGGCGGCACGGTGCGAGACGGTACTGAACACGACAATGGCAGAGATGGAGACGTATCACACGCAGAAGGGCGAGGACTTTTCCGCCCTCACGAAGGAGCACCTCGATGGCGAGATTGCGTTCTACGAGCAGGTGACGCACCCTCTCCGCTCTCCATCCAAAATGATTCTCGTGCGACATGCTGACGACCACTTCGTTGTGTGTGTAAGGTGCTGAGCCGACTACGAGGTGCGCGTCGCGCGTTCGACGAGCCGCAATTCACACAGCTCGGCGCGGAGTCGCGGCAGCCGTCGATGTATGAGCGCGAGCTGGAGCACCCGCGGCTCACGGCTGCCGCTCTACCGCAGCCCGCGCCGCATGTGTTCGATGCGGCCCCGATGCGGCCTGTGAGCGTCGCGATCCAAGAGGGCGTGGGGATGCTGCTCGGGCCGAGCGGGAGGGGTAGTGTCTTTGGCAAGTTCTGGTGACTCGGGGCGGGATGGATTTAAGGAAGGTGCGGATATAGGACTTGGACGGATGGATGAATATGGATGATGCTATATATTACAATGTCTTTGCTTTTGCTATCGCCAAACTTTTCTTTGATGATTTACACACTATAATATCATTATGAGCCTTGTAGTAGTCGTGCACGACGAAAGTATGGCCAATCTCGCAAGAACCATCATTCATTTTTCACCAGCGTTTCACAAACCCAGCTCCAGAGCGACAAGGTTTTCAAAAAAATTTGATCTTCCGTTTCTCAAAATCAAACTGTATCCAGGTTGAAAGGGTTCCGAACCAATAAAATGAGTAGGTCTGGCGATAGTCGCTCAAAGTTCAACTGTGCCTCCGCTCTTTGGAGTTTCTGTTACATGCTAGAGTTGAGCGCAACTCAGTTGGTCATTGCCGTCAAACCAGATGGCAAAAATTGTGTTTCTCGTAAAAAGTCCCAGAACGACCTTGCTGGACTGAACCACGAAGGAGCCTACCTGATTTTTGCCCAAACCGTGGGAGAAAGTAGAAAAGAAAAGCGAGAAACATATCGGAACCAAAAAAGAGTTCAAATGCCAACCTTTTACATGCGAAAAGCCTCAAAGGGATGCGGTAAGAATGTCGAATGTCTAACAATACAACAAATTGAGTACTTATTTAAAGTTTAAATAGTCCGACGTCTATGGTCGTGCCAAAAAACGGTGGTCGAGCGCGATTAGAAAGCCCAGTCGTATGTCATGACTTGTGGGAGCTACTATAAGGATGTGGTATGAGGCAGAGGGATAAGGCGGGGGTATATAATACGGATACGGCATGGCATAGGAGCTCATGGGTGGACGCCGGGAGGGGGATGTATTCCGGCGCCGTACGGCACCAACCCGCTGGATGGATATGGGTTCGCTGGTGTGCTGCCGTCAGGGGGATAATGCCAAACGTCGCGCCATTGGGGTCATAATACGCTCCCCATATGGGATCGTAGGCCAGAGTGACATTTGAGCTGTATTTGAGCTGTTCGGCGTCCTTTTCAGAAGCTTCCGGCTTCACGACAGGCTCATCGGCGGTGGCTGTATCATTCTCGGCGGGGGTGGAGGCTGAGGAGGCCGAGACTGATGCGCTGGGCGAAGGAATCGGTCGGCTTCGGGATTCGGAGCAGTCTGAACGGGAGTGTGAGCAGAGTATACCTCCAATTTCAGAAGCCCCGACCCACCTCTACACGTGATGGCTCGCGGGTAAGAAAAGCCATCGGGGGAGCAGGTAAAACGACCACCCCAGATGCACGATCACGATCTGAAGAATCGGTTTCGGATGCAGGGGAAACTCGTTCACGCGGCTCGGGCATTGGAGACCGGGCGGCCGAGCCTGGGTCCATACTGTCCCACATCGCGTTTGGATCCAAAACGGGGGACGCGACGACAACGTTTGCACCGGCGCGTCGTTCGAACTTGGTTCTGCTTCGGAGACTCATCGACGGGGCGGCCCGCCGTCGAGGTTGCGGCCCCGCCGTCGAGACTGAAGGGGAGGGGCGGGCCATGGCGCCATGTTGTCAGGCGAAGTCCGACCGGAAACTGGGACTGAGGCGTCGCTAGCTGTTTCTGGTCTTGGTAACACTGATGCTAGATCAAGTTCGGCGCGATTCGCCTTGAAGTATTCGGCAACTTGAGTAGAGGTCTATGCCGATTAGTCGGCTAAATCAAACCTGGGTACATCTCGCATGCCACTCACCTTATTCGGCATGAACACCGAAATACGCTTCAAGTTTTCGCCGTGTTGCGCAAGAAGAGTCTGGAATAATACTAAAAGTCAACGGCGTAAGTCTACTGAGTATACGGAGCGTGGCTGAACCGAACCTTTATCGTCACTCGACCACAATTGGACGGGGGCCTCAGGAATGGGGAAATCATCCACATCCGCAGTCGGAGGAGGAGTAGGGATCGGAGTGGCAAAGTCATCCAAGATAGTAGCAGCAGACTTGGGTTTGCGCCCGCGTTTCTTCTTCTTTGGTTCGCCATCCTACATTTGAGCTGAGCTAATGTCGTACTCGGAAGAATTGCGAAACAACTTACGTCGTCGTCGTCCATATCGTCTTGGAACAGTACGCTCCGGCTCGACGCTGCCGCACGTCGGCGCTTGGGTCGCGCTTCCGGCTCCGGCGTCGGCGTTGCCGTCGTAGCGTCATCCAATTGGAACGCATTCCGCCGCCCCGACGGTTTCCTGGGCTCGGGGGCGACAATCCGCCTCCCCCGCGTAGGGCGCGCCGTGTACGACGGCGAATCGTCGAAGTCCCCATGCACCTCGGCATCGTGCTGGCGAATATCCGAGAGCAGCCCATTCCCCTTCTGCCGCCCCGTCCTCCTCCTCCCCCGCTTATTCGGTGCCAACTGCGACACCGCCCGCCGAAAGTCGATTATCTTCTTCTTATGCAGATAATAATAGTCGATACATTGCGAGGCCGTCTTGTTCGGTAGGGACTCCGCAATGAGGCCAAACTGTTTTGGAAAGGCAGCGTATTTGTCTAGGAATATCTCCTTCTCCTTGTCCGTCCAGTCGTGGATGCCTGTACAAGGCGCAAAATACTCGCTCGGATTCTCGACCAGATGGTTCGTGTCGTCGTACGCGTAACCCGTCTCGCCGGTCACAGATATCATGTCCGGTATGATGGCGAGATTGCGCGTTGAGAGTATGTTCGGGTCCATCGCCTCGTCGTACCCGAGGCTCGCAATAATCTGCTCCATCTCGAGATCAGACCGCACGGTGTCGCCCAAGGTGGCCGCGGACCGCCGCGTCGTCCGCCCAGACACCGGCACGTTCTCGACCGGCTCGACGGGCTTGGCCTGCTGATTGAGGAGATCGCAGTGCCGCGCCAGCGCTGGTGCAGCGCCATATACTCGGACTGCAGCCGCTCCGTCTTATCCTTGAGCGCCTCCCTCCGGCGCCCAAACCGCGCAGTGAGCCAGGACTTTGCCGCCAGAAACGGGTCGTCCATCCCGAAATTGAAGCGCTGCATCGAAACCTCCGCAATCAGCTGGTCCTGCGTCTTGGAGGTATAGACTTCGGATACGGCGGGGGCGAGCGAGAGGTTCTCCATCAGGATCGGCTGGACGAGCTCTTCGCGAGTTTGGGTGTCGCGCAGAAGGCGCGTCATTACGACGGTCCGCAGGGCATCGTCGATGGACTTGGCGGCGGCCATAGGAGGGATGTCGGAGTAAGTGAAGTCGACCTGGCGCTGCACGGGGGCGGAAACTACCGGCGGTGGAGGAGGGACAGCGGGTTTCGGGGTGAGCTCCGGGGGCGGGCAGGAGTGGCCTCCGGAGAGGTACGGCAAAGGGTTCCAGTGTAGGCGCGGCAGAGGGTTTTAATGCAAGCGTGGCAGAGGGCTCACATGCAGGTGGGACAAGGGGTTCTGTAGCAGAGACGGCAGCAGGCGCGGTAGGAGGTTCCATGGCGGGCATATCAGGCTCTGCAGCAAGTACAGTCGACTCCACAAATGGTAACTCCACGTCAAGGTCGTCGTGTACGGAGAGCGGCGAAGGTGGAGCAGAATCAAGACCAAAGACAGGGCCCTCTGGACCAGTCGGCACCACATCCCAAGTAGGCATCGCAGTTTTTGGCGCCGACTTCGGGGAGGGGAGGGGAGGGGAAGGGAAAATCAGAATTGGAAACACAGCGACTTAACTTACCTACCTGAAGCACGCGATCATCATTGTCGATATGGATAATTTCAGGGCGACGGTTCTCTTCAGCCAGAGACAACGGTTCTTCCTCTTTAGCTACAGACAAAGCCGCAGCCGAAGCCGAGGGAAGCGTCTCAGCGTGAATCGCGTCTGCTCGCTTTCCCACTTGAGGAACAGAGGACGATACGTCTACGTCTAAGTCTCGGAGCGCATTACCTATACCGAGACCAGGCACGGGGGACTCAACGCGAAGGGACGGCGACGCGGCGCGCGCGGGGGCATCAATATCGTGGCCAATCGCCGCCGCCGCAGACGTGCGCGTATGGGCACTATGGGTGTGTATACCCGGGATGGGGGACGGGGATAGGGTCGGGGACGGTAATTCGCGTGCCGTGCCCGTGTCCTTTTCATTCATGACATTGGACGGAGGCGGGCTCGATCTGGGAAGTAAGATTACGACGGGGGCGGAGTGTGGTGCAGATGTTGACACTGTCGCCTGCTCATTTACAGCCGCGGGCCGCGGGGGTGAGGAAACAGGTGCAGCTGTTACCGCAACCGGAGAGACACGGCGCGAGGGCGGGTGGTCAGAAACATGCGTGGACGCGATGGACGAGCGGGACGAGGACCGCGAGCGTGATTTGCTTTTTGTGCGCCGTCCAGTGTTGAAGCGTCGTGGGGGTGAGATTGGGGGTGTGGGTGAGCGATAGCGACCACGCTGCAAAGTGTTCGTGCCTCCAGAGATAGATCCAGACACGGAGACGGAGAACGACGAGCGCAATGGGAGGCGCGAGCGTGGTGGGGATACCGATCGCGAACGCGAGCGAGAGCGTGATTTGCTTGTTGTCCGCCGCCCAGTGTCGAAGCGTCGTGGGGGTGAGATTGGGGGTGAGGGTGAGCGATAGCGACCACGCTGCAAGGTGTTCGCGGCTCCAGAAATGGATCCAGACGCGAAGACGGAGAGCGATGAGCGCAATGGTAGGCGCGAGCGCGGTGCGGATACCGAGCGCGAACGCGACCGAGAGCGTGAAGACCGGCTGGATCTGGACCGCGAACTTGATATCGAGCCATTTTCATGTGGGCTGGATGCCCTCCTGCTGCCTTTGTAGTGATCACCATTAGCGTTTGGTGGTCGGTAGCTGCTGCCGGTTTGACGTGCAGTGGAAGCAGAATCATAACTGGGTCGGTATGAATCTACTCGGCCATTGCCGGTGCCGCGTCCATTATTTTGATCCGGGCGATAGCGATCACCCCGGGCGAAATACGGTGGGGAGCGACCGCGCTGCTGTTGCCCGGCTCTTTCAGGAGGGGAAGTATCCCGAAAGTTCCGCCCGTATCGTTCAGAGGAAGCTGAATTTGGGCTAAAACGATGCACGATAAGAGGTGGTTGCATCAGATGAAGAGATACTCAGTGATAAGGAGGCGAGGCTGTACCTGTGGACGGAGATAGGCCGATCACCCTGCGTTTGTTTCCAAGCGTTGGAAGGTTCAAACATTCTTGGTGGATCGCTGCGCACTCTGTCGCGAGATATGACCGGGGAAGTCGGGGATTGAGTCACAGCACGTCTGTCCGGCCAAGGAGAGTTATTCGGCGGTTGACGGGGCGGAGGATCCCAAGGGTCGTTGAATACCCGCTCAGAACCATAACTTCGGGGAGGGCTCGGGTAACGATGCGAATCCGGTGGGAACGATTTCTGTTGCGGAGCGCCAAAGTAGTCACGATATGGGGGCACGGGTCTGGACGCCGGATAATCGTCGTACGGGTATCGTCGCAGTGACCCGGGAGACGGCGACCTGTGAGGAGGAAGAGTAGCTACTGGCCTCTAGAAACAAATAAAAGCGATGAAAATGGGTGAGCAGAGGAAAGAAGAAGTTGGGTGATAGTGATTGCTGACATCGTAGGACAGAGGCATTGCGCAAGATGGACGACGAGGAGGTATGACTATGGAGTTGGATGGTCCGGGAGGGAATGGGTAGCCTCCAGGAGACATCATACGCCAGCAGAGTCAGTCAGGAGCCGAGATTGGGCTCTAGTTCAAGCCCCAAGCCAGCAGTGTGTTACCAGAGCCTGAAGAGAGTGAGAACTACCTGGAAGAAGAGAGGGCCTCCAAAAAGAGAGCCGCTGCAAGAGGATGGTGGTGGTGGGGTTGAAAGTTGAGTGATTAGTAAGCCTGCCACTTTGTCGGCCAAACAAGGCCAAAGTAATGCCACCCCATCTCCATGTCCATCCTGATGGCACAACCCTCCGAGACCCCTCCAAGCTCTTCTACCAGTCAGAATACAACAGAAGACTCATAATAGCATCCTATTGGGTCCTAATAATTGCTGCGATACCCCTTTGGTGGCACATAACCAGCATTGAACGACTTTCCTTACCAACTTCCCGCGTTCACGCCCAAGCCGCGAACCAGCTGCGTTTTCCGGTGCAAATACAGCTCGAGGGTACACAGGATGCATCCTTAGCTGCCTCACTGCAACAGCTTTTGGATGACCGCATCCGCAGGTCTCCGCAAGCCTGGAAGGGGCTGGATGTGAAAATAACAAACGAGAATGGTGTGTATGGTGCTACAACCATACTGGGGGCTAGCTTATGCGTCTCTGTAGATGCGAATCAACGCGTGGATTCGTACACCGTTCGAGCGAGTCAAGGTGCTCCGCTTGCCAGCGGAAGAGATTTAGCGTATCCGATTGGACGCGAGACATGTACGACCCAACAGCATTCTCGAAGCCTGATTTTCACACTCTTCATTCAGTGCCCATGCTAGCGGATGCACTATCTGTGCTCCTCGTTCCGCCGACCGATGCACACCGTGTCGCTCAATATTCCCCACGCTATCGACTCGCATTCACGTTATTGAACGAGGATGCCTCCGCCGGCGGTGCAATCTCCGCTGGGATATTTCCGGCGCAATCTCTCGTCCGTTGCGTTTATTTAACTCGACATGAAGATTAATAAATCATTACCGTTAGGTCATCTCTCCCCAATTTTGAACGCCCTCTCCGTTCTGCACAATTTCACAATCGAAAGCCAAGTTCAATTCCATGCGCCGTTGGCTTTTTCCCCAGTGTCCCTCGATAATACTTACGGCGTCACATCCGAGGACTTGACGGTATTCGTCAACTCCGCGGAATGGAGCCTCTGTAAATTTTTACTTTTTCTCTGTCGTGGATTTGTTTAACCACAAAAAATAGCATCCAGTGTTTCCAACGACCCCGTATTACACTTTATCGTCTTCATCCCCTCCGCCGCCCGTAGACCACTTCAAATCCTTGATTCCAATGGTATGTATCCCATTTTTTTTTGCAACGTCTTTTCATTTTTCCTTCCTCGCAGGTCACCCCTCCCCCTCCTCCGCATTCCTCCTCCCGCAATGGGGCGGAATTGTTATCTACAACCCGCCTCACTCCGCATCCCCTCAATCTGCCCCCTTCCCGCGCTCCGCCCTCGACTCCGTATTCACCACCTTCGCCGCGCACCTCCTCGCGCTCCTCGGCGTCCCGAACCTCCCTTCTTCCGTGCACACCGACGCTCCGGTTCTGACCCCCTGGCAGCTCGACGCCCTTCTCCGCCGGCGCAGTCTCGAAAACGCTGCCGGCGCGCAAGATACGTTGCGGAGCATCGTCCAGCTGGTGGCGCAGATCGAAAACATGCCCGTGGGACTGGACGTGAAAGGCGACGTACAGGGCGCACTAGCTGCGCTCGATCAGGTTAGTTTTCAATTTTCAAATCAATGCGATTCTCCTTCCATTTTATTCTTCCTTTTGGACATGAACTCACAAGCATGATTTGTTAGATGTACACAAAATCCACCACCCTAAACGCCACCCTCTCACAATCCGCCACTGCGCTCACGCTTGCCTCGCGCGCGTTCTTCAATCCCGGCATGCTCGCGCTCCTCTACTTCCCGGCGGAGCACAAATATGCAGTGTACACGCCCCTGTTCGCGAGTGCGATGATCCCTTGGCGGCCACTGCGATAAAAGAGATCAGAGCTTGGCAGAAACAGAGGAGAGAGCTCCAAGGGAGTACAATAGAGTGACTATTATCTGTACCCCTCGTTGTTGGTGTTATTGGAAAAATCTGAGAGACTGAGAGAGCCCGATTGCATTTGCGACGAGCTATTTAGCGGAATTGTCTCATGAAAAGTCGTGCGAATGTCAAAGTTGTCCTGGGAATGCTAAAAACCGTCAGTGGACCACGACCGTGAAGACTACTATTCGTTCGAGATTCAGTACTATTCAGTAACGATCTCCAAATGTTTTCACTTCGTTCGTACTCGAGTTCATTATTCCTGACCATGTCGCTGAAGTTTGGAAAATACGAGCCTCAGATGAGATACCTAGTGCATATTTTCAAGCCCTTTCAAATGGCCACACCACCAGCAAAAATCTCGCATTTCCCAATTTATTGTTCAGCATTCAGTGTAATATACATTGTAGTTCTTTGCAGTAGAGGGCTCCCGCGCTCCCTTCCATCCACCCCTAAGCTGCCTTTTCGGGTTCTCCCACATTCCGGCCCGACATCCGCTCCTTGTTCCCCGCTTTCATGGCCAAGAAACTCAATGTCGACGGGATCCTCCTCTTTGAGCAGCCCTTTGCTCGGGTACGTCTATGCAACCCTCTCTCTTGCCTCCCCTCCAACATTGAAGACTAGGTCCCTTCGAAAACTACCGCAAAGTCTTCCGCACGACGCAGCGACACGTCGAGCGCGACCTCAAAGCCGTGCAGTCGACCGCAACCGACCTTGTGAAGGAATCCTCTTCCTCTCCCACCGGTGTCAGCTCCGACGCGGCTATTCAGTCCATCGACGCGATGATCAGCACCGTGGAGAATCTCAAGCGGAAGGTCGATTGATCCACGTCGTTTGTCGCAAGCTCCTAGGCTAATTTGGTATGAAATATAGCTCTCGGACCTGCACGAAACCGCCGGTAATCCCACTCAGGACGTCATCCGCGAGCGTCTGCAGCACCTCGCCACAGTCGAGACGATCCCGACGGCGAGTGATCCCGAGTTTGGCCGGTGGGCGGATACAAGGCTGGACCGGTGGCTAGTGGACTGGGCACTGAGAAGTGGAAAGGAGAAGACGGCGAGGATGATTGCGAAGGAGAAACACATTGAGGTCTGTTCCTTGCTTTTCCGATATCGCGAGGAAAGCTTTGACCCCGCTTACTAGACCTTGGTCGACATTGATCTCTTCAGCGACATCAAACGGATAGAGAGTGCGCTCTCGCGACACAGCTGCACGGAAGCCCTGGCATGGTGCAGCGAAAACAAGACTGCGCTTCGGAAGATGAAGGTAACATTGCGTTCACACCCCGGTCCCCGACTCGCTCTCAATGCTCATCGCACATCCACTTCTGTTTGTCAGAGCACCCTGGAATTCGACCTCCGACTGCAAGAATACATTGAACTCGCCCGGGCTGGTCGACGGCAAGAAGCCATTGACTACTCGAAGAAGCACCTCATCTCGTGGGCCGAAACCCACCTCGACCAGATCCAGCAGGCTATCACGTTGCTTGCCGTTCGCCCCGATACGACGTCCGTGCGATACAAGGTACCCGCACGCTCCCCCAAGTATAGTGTACGCTCGTTCTGAAACGATTGCCGCATAGCGCCTCTTGGACCCAGCCCGCTGGCCGAACCTCACGCACGCGTTCCGCCTCGCAATATACTCCCTTAACACGCTCCCGACCGAGCCCCTGCTGCACTTGAGCCTCTATGCGGGCCTCGCGAGCCTCAAGCTCCCGGCATGCTACACGCACGCGACCAAGAACGTCGACTGCCCCGTGTGCGATTACGGCGAGTCGGGCGCGGGCGCGCCTCAAGGGCTGGGGAAGCTCGCGGAGGAGGTGCCGTTCAGCCACCACGCAAACTCGACGATCGTGTGCTACATTACGGGCAAGATTATGGACGGGGATAATGTGCCGCTGGCGTTTGAAAATGGGTATGTTTATTCGCGGGAGGTGCGTGTCCAAGAGTGTATTGTGGTTTCTGCGGCTCACGATTATTGTGAATGCAGGCCATGGAGGAGATGTCCTTGAAACACGATGGGATGGTGACTTGTCCGAGGAGCAAGGTCACTTGCAGATTCTCGGACCTCCGGAAAGTGTTCATCTCGTAGAATTTTGTACTAAAAGCATTTGTATCATATTGTACAGCCGAATGTGCACCGGGAATATTGGATGGGGCTTCGGGCACTGTGGACGGAGAACTGTGACCAAGAAACATTCAATCATTCAATCAACGGTGCCACTCGAGCCACTCGAGCACATTCACATTGTATTGACCCTATTGACGACGGGTCGTACGACCCGCTGCCAACGACAATGAGCAAAGAATTTTCTTCAGCTGTTCCTCAACGGAGATGAAATGAGAGCTTTCAAAAGACGGCATGATGATTCAAACATGTGCGTTTTCGTATATAGCGTTCTAATCCGAAAAGTCCTACAGACAATTACGTACTTCCGCATAGCAAGATCTGTGAATCGACTTCAGTTTGAATGGAAAATGGTTTGGAACGAAGACGTACAGGGTTGGAAACGCACGAGAGAAATTACATCTCCGAAGAGAGTGAAGGAAGGAAAAAATTGGTTGCACACCGCAGACAAAGAGTAGTCTGAATCGAGTTGCACGAATATTCACCGTTCGCGAGACGGATCATAGACGTGTGCCGCGAAGTGCACTAAAGGACGGTGAATTCGCCATGCCCCAAGCTCCATGCATCTCCTCGTACGCCGAACACCGTGCCGAGCACCTCTAAGACCTGTCCGTTGCGGTTTTCTTTGTGATCCCTGACCAAGTGTACAGACATCGAAGGGAGGTGTGACCACGTCGAGGGTTCAGCTGACCATGCCCACTGTCGTGTACGTGCCATGCGAGGCGTGAGGCGAAAATGACCAGGGTGCTACATAAAGACAGGGGTGCTGCCCACTTCCGGCGCTCCATGGCGAGGCGACTTGTACGCGGCGTTGCACAAGATCGTGAAACGATGGAGAGAGTCCGAACACTTGTGTGCCAAAACCCTCCCTGCGTTCTCCGAAGAGAACACCTTGGGCGCCGATAGAAAAACATGGAGGAACAAAGCGAAGACACCGCCCAATCCCCGCGACGACTTCCAAATCCATTCTTCATGCTCTCCCTTCGAAAGAAGATCTTCGAGACGATAAAAGAATCGATGGTTTTCTGATACGCCGCTCGACCATTAAAGCCGGACCCCGCTGGGGCCATTCGAGGGGGACTGGAATACTCAGACCTTAGCCCGCTAGTGAAAACGGATTTTTAAGATCCTGTGCGGAACTAGCATCGCGGCTTTGAGTCTGCGGTGTGGGTTAGGAGAAAACGTTGGCGAGTCACATGGCTCCTTTATAGCCACTGTGACGCAGTAACACCGGGTCACACTCTTTTGACGCTTCCGCGTTCTGCCGATGGTGCAAAAAAATAATTTCCTTGCAGTTTTGCGACCACTACGCGACTCCTCGATTCCGCCATTTTTCCCCGAGAAAATACGGGTCCGTTTTGGCCATTTCTATTATATTACCGAGCCCGCGGGACTTCAAGCACAAGCTCTACCTCAAATCTCAATTGCGACTCTTCATTGAACTCGTTTGACGTCCCCTCGCCATCTTACATCTTCTATGACACATGACTGTCTTTTCTCTGACTCTTTCAAGAACTCTGTCAACCTTTCGACCCTGTTTACACTCTCACAAACTTTTTTGCGATCCCTTGAAGGTTTATCTTACCGTGGATATACCATAGATTTTCTCAATGGCTCCGAGATGCTACTCCGCAAATTGACTACAATAGTTTATCTCTGTCATCTACCTTTGGCTTCAAGTGCAGCTTCCATTAAAGCCTGTTTTTAAACTCTTAGAACTTTCCGTCCCTGACGTGCATATGTCTATTTCTGTGGGCTTTCTTGCGTCTCGCGGAGCCGGAGGTGCATCGCGCTCCGCAGTCTTCAGCGACCGGCGTTATCCGTGCTTTTGTTGTCCTCTGGGTCCGGCATTGTCGATTAATCTAGCTAAAACAGCTTGGCTTTCATTAATTTCTCTGATCTACTTGACCATTCGTGTGCGCACCATACCCTCGCGGAGCCGCGACACGACCGCGGGCGGATGCGCTCCCGTGAATGGTGTAATTGGAATGCGGGCCTTCCCGTGCCGCATGTTGCATTACTCGTATTGCTATACATTCCAAGGCTGTCGACACTTTCTCGGTGTTCCTGATTAAATCCTAGAATCGACGGAAGCTCCTCCACACAACGGCGGTGAAGGGTTACTCTCGGAGAGGTGCATAATCGCTCGATAATCACCCAAATTCTCAAACCTCGTGCACCTCACGCCCTGCCAAACTTTGTGCACTCGCCATTCAAATCTCATGCAGCAGCGGAAATGTATACACCACACGCCTCGGCACTGCTTCGCACTGCTCGCTGCCCCTAGTTGCTTCAGTCCTCCGTTTCCTACCGGTAGTCTATTGTCATGACCAGCTCGTCCGTGCTTTCCTTCCCTCATGCTTAATTTGAGCTCGCGGTCTCCGAGGTCTCCTAAAGCCCGGTGATTACTATGTTCTAAAATTCCGCAGAGGCTTCGCTTCCGGGGCTGGGCGTGTTTGTCAAGGTTGTTGAGTGGACCATCCGAGTCGAGCAGTTGCCTGCGTTTGTGAATAGTAATGGTCTCGATTCGGCCTTACCAAATGTTCCCGAAAAAAATTAAAGGGCGTCCCGTACACAGAGACCACTTTACACCGCCTCGAAACCTTCGGCTCAGATGTGATTCTTGTGCTATGGAGGTCAAGTTGGAATTTGATGGTTAAAGGAGGTTGCAAACAGGTTACAACAGCGGAGCTCGAATTCATCCCGATTAGGCTCGCCCCAACCTCCCCTCCAACGGACGACAGCCACGTCCGAGAGAAATATTGCGAAGAAGCTGAAAGTGTTATACGATGTTTATCCAGCTCTTCGATTTTTTTAGAAAGTGTTGGGTGACATCTGCGGCCAAAGTCATTCAAAATGTTGAACTTTACTTTTGATGGGTCAGTTTCACTTTCTCAACGCCTTCCTCTATCCGTATTCGGTAGTTCTTTTGTATCCTTGTAACTACTAGGCCGTATTTTATTCCAAGGAACTTCTGAGGGAAAGGCGAAAGAAATAAATGAGAAATTCGGACTGGGGGCAATTCTAAACCGAAAAAAAACAATTTCTCGAACTTCCTGAATCTCGAGCATTCCACGCATTCCCGCTTAGCTTGTTAGTAGAGGGTCCCACTGACAAAAAGAGCGCGCCCCTTTCCTGAGCGAACAGTCTTCTGAAAGGTTGTTCCTCACCATTTTCGCTCATTTTTGATTTGTTTTCTTTCAATTTTTTTGGTTCATTGGTCAGTTTTCAAGGCTCTATCTGGTGCCATCCGCACTATGCCTTCCCATAAGCCCGCTTGGCCCAGTGGTAAGGCGTGTCACTCGTAGCGTCAACAATTACGTAGGCTGCATCCCGCGTTTCGTAATGTCAATTGCGCCTGCGATATGACAAGATCAGTTGTTCGAATCAGCTAGTGGGCATGTTTTTGTTTCGGCCTCGAGTTCGTCCCGTTTTAATTTTTTACTTTCACGCAGAAACTTGTTCCTTCTTCCATAGCCGTGAATCCGCCTTATCCCTAGATCATGGCAAGGTCAGTCGTTCAAGTCGGCTAGTGGGAATCATTTTTTATTCATTTTGATGAGATGCTCCTGAAGAATCACCAGATAACATTTTTCTCAGAGCAGTTGATTGCAGGCTTGGGTTTCTTCTTCTTTTATGCTATACTTTTTTTGCAGTCAGTTCGCATGCGTGCCTGCAGGGGCTGTCGAGACGACACATTCGGGGAATTTTTTGTTGGCGGCCAGTTATGATCAATAGCGAGGAATTGCGTCAATTAACCACGAGGTTTCAGTCATATTGTCTACCTGGTGTGGCCATGGGAACTCAGACTCATTGACTCCTCCGCCACGGTGTGATGCACTGGAAGCCAGAAAAAAGGTGAATGATCCATGAATCGTATATGAAGGAATCCAGGTGGGCTGCAGTAGAAAACAGATCGGACCCTTGGAGAAAACATCATAGTGGGAGAGCACACTGAGCGCAGAAGAATATTAGATACAGCCATGAATCAGGTCGAACGGTCAAGAGGGCTGTTTCCTTCAGTGAAATATGTGGATTGACATTACAAATTAGCACCGAGGTGAAAAAAATTTGAAGCAAGAATTGGCCATTCTTCTGTAAGAACAGCAACCAGATCTGTGTTTGTGAGTGGGCTCCATCATTATTCGAGATTTTGGACCATACTCCTCATTGTGCAGATGGAGCACCTCATATGTACATTGTCAGCTGAAGAAGTCACTGAGACTACCAAGGGGCTGTCGGGATTCAAATTTCAGATAGGGGGTAGGGGGGGTCCCAACCAAGGGCTTAAAAATCTTGATTTTAAACTAAGCTAAAACCATATTTAAAACATGTTTAGACCCATTGAAGCCTCTGTAGAACATGTATTGGGTGGCTTTCCATAGATTAGATAAATGCTGAGGAATATTTTCAAGCTTTGCCGAAACAGCTGTCGGGACCATCACTTCGGAGGCGCAAAAGGGGACAAGTAAGGAAGGAAGGAAGGATGTATAACTGCAGAGGTCCCGATCAGGAACAAGCAGACACTGTACCGACATACAACACGTCCATAATTGTATGCTACAGTAGTCAACCACCGTAATTGCTGTGAAAATAAATTCACCTCTTTCGAAGCAATAAACCTCTCACGAAAAGGGTATAGAAGACGGGACAGAACATAGCTGACTATATGGTGACTTTGAAGGCCACTGGGATGAAAGTGGGAGTTTCTTGAAAGACAAATTTGGCAAATACCACGACCGCCTTGTGCGATGCCACCACAAGCAGAAAGTTGTAGCCCAACATTGTGCCATATGGCCGTCGCACTCCGGGGTCAACCACCACAGTTCTCACGGGTCTCAACCAAACACAGTTCTGCAATACATCCAAAAAGCGCGTGCGCTTCGTCCTCCACCAAATCTCAACAAAACCTGCATAGTCTCCAATGACGCAGCACCGGCAAGCGATAGCGTGCACCATAACACATGTGTTCGATGCAAGATTATTGTCACTCAACAGCAGGAGACACCTCAGAAAGATAAGTATTGCTCGTAGCCCGAGCTTTGGATGCTTTGATAGTGTAATGTCTTGTGAAGATGTTTCTATGAGTTGACGTGAACCACACACCCATGTATTTGAATTTGAAGACAAGTTTGACAGCCATCTCACCACAGCATGCAGATGTCCGCTGGCAACAGGCCGAAAATCATCCACTTCAATTGTTCGCGCCCTACTTGTCAAGGTTATTAACCGTCATCTGGAAAGTGATAAAGGAAGTGGACATGACATGATCAGACTGTTGTCAGCCTGCTCCGCCTGTAATACAGGGTGCTTGTTGATGCACATCATCCGTGTGAGGAGGGAGGCAGAAGTTCGCGAAGTACAGGAGTAAGTGAGGTACAGGAGCGTGTATGGTGGTCCGAGACATCCGAATGTCATCCGGGATTCTCCGCTCTCCCCGGCTCGCGCTGTGAAAGGACGAGGACGTACATCAAGATATCCGCTACCCCAGAGGAGGAAAAGGAACGCGGGTGGTGCCTCAGACTCGCTGAGAATTCATCACTCAGAGTTGCCATCCCCTATATGGGTGTCTGGCACGGTTCTGGACCGCCTCTGGCTTTGCTTCTCAGTGTTGTTGCTATGTCCATCCCTTCCCTATTGGGTCTCTGCAACGGGAGTCTTTGCTCTCTGTCACTGCCCAGGAAGTTTTTCAACATGGTGGTTCCATTATAGCGGTCCAGACTCTTGGATGGTATCTTTCCAAGGTTTGTTCAAAATTTAAGAAAATCTAGAGGGGGGGTAGTGACGCCTCCTACAGAATTTATTAGACGGAATAAACTAGTTTGGCAGTGCGTATAGACATTCTGTTTGCTTCCCAAGCTGTCAAGCAGCTGATTCCTTTCAGGAAAAATGCGGTGGCCTCCCATTGCCCATCGGAGTTCATTCTGATCCTTTTTCGAGGGCAAGAACCAAATTGAGTAAAATATTCTTTCTTACAGGAATTCATGCCACCGCTGCACAACTTCAATATTCTATTAATGGATGGCATCACTGGCACCCTCAAATATGCCTCGGGAATATTCTAATTGTATGGAAAGTCACCCATTGAGTTCCCGGGGTGTCTAGGAACTCCCACTACCATTGTAGCCTGGGCAGAAATATTAGAGAGGATGCGCAAAAGCCGCATGGGCCGCATGCGGCTTCATGCGGCTTTTGGTCATTGTGCAAAGCCGCGCCAAAAAAAATATAATCATGGCCTGGAGACTACATATTTCAATAGAATAGAAGGAACTTACAGACATTGTATCCCTGGGATATTTTTTGAATACAGAGTGGAGCATTAATAGTGGAGTGGGAACAGGCAAGATAAAGCCGCGAGAGCACTGTGTCAGTGATGTGATCAAAGAATGGCTTGCTCAGGCTCGCCCTCATGACCCAATCCAACAATACTGAGTATGCACAAAGTCTCGGGACAGAATGGGAGTGTGGATATACAAAAATGGTATTTTACTTGCAGGCAATGGAGAAAATCTCGCGCGGCTTTGCACAAGTGCCAAAAGCCGCACGCGGCTCGTGCGCATCCTGTCTATTTTTTATAATTAGGAGGTCCTTAAAAGGACACCAGAACATGTCCAAAACACATATTTGACTTAGTGTATATTAAGTATACCATGTCCTATGCCTGAGATTTATGATGTACCAAATGCTGCATAATTCAAATCTGAAAAAAAACTTTGGGCACAGAAAAAAAATCTTCACAGCTCAGATTACCTCTATACTACATCAGTGTGTCCCATATGTGTCTAGTATACCAATTCTGAGAGGAATAGGACTTCAGTACCATGTTATAGCATCTAAATACATGCAGCATCAAATTCAATGGCTGTCGGGATCTTTCGGCTGAAGGATTCTTGTCTGCCTGTGAGTGAGGTGCTACAGAATCTCTCTTCCTGGACAAAACTGCATAGTTGACCATGAGCCTGAGTTGGAACTTGGTGAGACTCCAATTTTTTTTATGGTAGATTCATGGGATCAATTTAGGAACTAAAACTTTTGACTTAACATAATTTCTTTGTTCTTGTCCTACAACCAAAAGTTTCCAAGTACTTTTAGAGGCTTAGTTTCCAACAATTCAAGGTTCCTCTATGCGAAATATGGGTCCAAACCGCCCAGCATTGCTGATACCGGAAGTTCCCGACAACCATCAAATTTGATGCCGCAGGTATTTAGATGCTATAGCACGGTACTGAAGCCCTATTCCTCTCAGAATTGTATACTGGACACATATAATATACACTGATGTAGTATAGAGGTAATCTGAGCTCTGAAGAAAAAAAGTTTTCTGCACCCAAAATTTTTTTCCGGATTTGAATTATGCAATGTTTGGTACATCATAGAGATTAATGCAAAGGCATGCGCGCAGAATATATTTCTTGACCTATTCGGGCGGGAGGCGGCCATCGGGTGGCGATGCCTGTGCACATGACCCGGAGCGACGGTCCGGCGCTACCCGTAGGAAATTCCTTCCCTATATAGGGGGGGAGGGGGGAGGGAGTCTGGGCGAGGACCTTAAAAATCTTTTCGACCCCCTATCAATTTTTCAAATCCCGACAGCCCCTTGGAGACTACACCTCACAATGTGATTCCGAGCCGTGTCGCCAGATTTTGTCCAGGCTCCGAATTGTCATAAAACCTAACCCGGAATTATTCGCCATACAGCATGGCTGGACGAAGAACAGAACGAGAGCATTTCATTGCCGCTAGCCAGTAAACTCCGGATTTCGAGCAGTACGCCAGGAAGTCCCGAAAAGTTATTTGTGGACTAATTCATCTTGCTGGCAGTGGAGCTGTCGGTAGCTCATCCCTCTGTCCTTAGGCCTTGTGGATATAAGGTGGAGGACGCTGATGGTGAAGGGGCCAAGCTGGAAGACATGTACAAGCAAGTTTTACCTCGGCCGGCCCAGCAGTGAGCACAATGACAGTAGTTGATCACATTGATTGACTGTGAGTCTATGATGGCAAGAAGTTTATTATTTCTGGTTGGCTGCCTGCGCATGTGAGAAGATTTTAGATTTTGAAAATGACTTCCGGGAGTACCCGGAGCCACCACAGGCAAGACGCCACCATGCTGGCGCCATCTACTGTTTTAAACATCATCGTTTGCTCCCACCGGCTCCCGGGACGACCGTTACGACAGCATTCCGGCAACTCGGAAAACACATGTCAATTTTCAAACCGCGCCACAACTCAACAACCAACCACCATGTCAGAATCCATTCGAAAGAGAACCACGCATGTGAAACCTTCAGCCTCAGCTCCAGTCACAATCCCCCTGAATTCAAGAACAATCAACTACCTAGATCTCCCCGAATGGCAGAAGGACAACGAGTACATCGTGTCTGGGTATCGGCAGTAAGTCAGCCTCTTCATAAACGTTCTCTTTTGACTTCCTTCGGAGAATAGAATTCAAAATCATTGGAAAGGGTGCTTCACTTCAGTGTATGCATGTGAGCACTTCACTGAGTCCTTGACCGCTTTCTCATCGGTTTGAGACCCAGACTTGCACAATGAAACAGGTACGTGAAGTTCTTTTTCAGGGCACTAACCAAAGCTGTATCCCGATTCGCTCAGTCAATATCCATACGCATTTATGGGCAGCTGCTTTGTTTGCGTATTGCTTAGCCACTTTCAACGCAACGTATCTAAAACAATACCCGGCTACGACGTGGATAGATTCCGCTGCAATCGCTGTCTTCCTGTCCTCAGCGATTTTTTGTCTCTCTGCTAGCGCTTTTTTTCACACTTCAACCTGCCACTCCGAAGAGGTAAGATTCTCGTATCGATGCTACAAGCCCGCGGTCAATCTTATGTGTAGGTTGCCACTCGTTGCCATGCTCTCGACTACTCAGGCATAGTAATCCTCACAGTCGGTTGTTGAATCCCTCGTTTCTATGTAATGCATCTAATGGACGTCAATAGGGTCATTTTATCCGGCTCTCCGCTTTGCTTTCTTCTGCCATCCCTTTTTGCAGGTTTTTTATGTCTTTTCGATGACGTTCATTGGTCTTGGTTGGTAACATCAAAAAGGCTGGAGGACTTAGTAACACAGATCTAGGCGCTGCGTATATTGTTCTGAACCCGGAGTATGCCAAACCAACCCATCGCGGCGCCCGAACTGCTGTCTTTATCGGGCTCGGGCTCGCAGCGGTCGTACCCGTCACTCATTGTCTACTCACCGAGGGTTACCACCGGGTGCTCTCGGACCAAGGCTTCAGCTGGATTCTGATATCTGCAGCTTTCTACATATCAGGAGCGTTGCTTTAGTATGTTTTTGTGGCGTACGTTCAACTATCCTTTCCTTATCTGAGCTCAATTTTTCAGTGCAAATCGAATCCCCGAATGCTTTGCCCCCGGAAAATTCGATTACTTCTTTGCATCGCATCAAATATTTCATTGTTGCGTTGTTGCCGCGGCTGTCTCGCACTATGTTGGCGTTTTGACCGCACTCGACTATTCTTACTCTCAGCCAAATATTTGTGCGGCTGTAGGTGGCTAATACTCGCATTTCTTGTGACCCCTGTTCGTCCTTTATCCTTTTGTCGTCATTTGTTCTAATAAGCCATTTGGCAGCCATTCCTTATCCATGGTTCAATACTGCCGTCTCTCGAGTCTATACCGCGTCATGTCATTTCAGATGCACGCTACGTACCAATATGATTGGTTCCGACTACGTCGTACTTTTCTATGGGTTTTTTCGGCCACTAACGCAAGTCATCTCAGCCACTAATTCCCTCGAAACCTAGAACACAGGGACTATTTTTCTTTTGGTAAATTATGGCTCTTTTCCCGGACATTCTTGATATTCGCGCTGCTTATATCAAAAGGTACGTGTTCTGTGTGCCGACGTGATACATGAAGTCTAGACGGGTCGCAACTTTCTCCATTATCGATCAGGCAGCTAGGATGCGGCACTCGACGGACCTGGACGGACTATCACCGCAACGACTACCTGCACGGAAAAGTCATTCTTGATGACATCTTCGTGTCGCATTTCCGTATCCAGGCCCAGCGGGTTCATCTGGCGGTGACCCTCGACTGTGGGCGCTTGAGGGCCTTTTCGCCTCGCCTATTTTAACCATTTTTTTCAAGGTATGACGAAACCTGCTTCGACGAAGATCTCCAACGGGTACTAGTCCTCCTGCCACCTTCGAATTGGGACTTCTTGTTTCCCACGTGTCAACGGGTTGTCAACCGACTTAATCTCGGTTCCGGCGGTTAAGAAGATGTGTAGATCACAAGCAACCCGCGTTCTTCCAAAGGGGATTGGCACTTTCAAAGCTCAGATCTATAGATCGCTCTCGCAATTACCAGTGACGAATTCGACGCCGCTTCCCCCGCACGCTGTGCCATGGAAGTAAATGTGTTTTATCCCAGATTTAGCCCCAGATTTTCCAGCCTTCCCACTTAGGGCATTGCAGATGCATGCTGAGTATAAAATGCGCGAACTCCGAGCTCTTCGTTTGTCTCATCCTCGATTAACTTGTCATATCATCGCGCCTGCCCGCTCGCAGCCTCGCTATGCCCTACATTATCGGCCTCCACTCTGCTGCAGCCGCGTTCCTTTCCGCGGGCTTTGCGACTCAGTTCTCTGTTGCTGTCGTAATTTGCCTCGTCATTGTCCTCGTTACTTCCTCTTCACCAGAAGACGGGGATGGAGCACCTAAATCTCTACCTGGTCCTCCATTTCTCTCGATCATCCCCTTTTTCCGCCAACGACACGACTTTTTGAACTGGGGTTTCCACATTACTGGACAATCGACATTTCAGTTCCAACTAATGAACGTATGTACAGGTCCAATTTCTGTCTTGCTCAACTCACCCAGATTGATGTTAGAACACCGTAATTGTCCTGTCCGGAGCATCGGCTCGACGGGCATTTTTCCATGCGAAAGGTTTCGACCTTACGGAGGGTTTCAAAATTTTGTCTGGCGCTGTACGTCGACACAAATTTCCTCTGACTGGTGGGTGTGCTTTTTCTGATTGTCCGTTTCAACAAACAGATCCCCATGGTTCCCGGCGTGACCTCCGGCCTCCAAACTCAACGGATTTCGGTGATACATAAACGCCTTGCGGCTGTTCAAAAGAACGCGCCACTGAGTGACCGTCAGTGTCTTTTGTTCTAACATCTTTAATTAAATGTAATGATCCTCACCCAGTAATCCCTGCCATCCTCGATGATTCCCGGCGAATCCTGGAGAGTTACGGAACTTCTGGTACTTTTGATCCCTTCGAAAAGATCAACGAGGTTCGCTTGCTTTACGGATGTCTCTGTTTTGCCATTCAGTAGTTTTTCTCTCGACGCAGCTCATCTTCCAGACGACTGTCCGATGCCTTTCTTGCGCTGAAATCTCGGACGATGCAGCACTTGTAGCGCGCCTGAAAACACTATACGATCGCTTAGACACCGGTACCACACCGGCTACGGTCCTTATCCCTTGGTTTCCCACTCCGGCGATGATGAAGAAATTGTGGGCGACGAAAGAAATATACAACATCGTCGTTCGCGCCATCGATACCCGCGAGCAAAGCGGAATCTCGCGAAACGACACCCTCCAGATGTTGATGGACTCCGGAGACGAGAAACTCGTCATTGTTGGGGTATGTAAAATTTGTCCCAAACTTGAACCAGCCGTGTTAATATAATCAAGTTTATTATGGGACTACTCATCGCTGGGGCTAGGGCGACTGGCACAACTGGTATTTGCCCTAGATGCATTCTACCACCCTTACTAGGCTGATTGTTGTCTGTTACAGCGTCCTGGATTATCACCTTTCTTGGGGGGTATGCGGACTGGCGCCAAAAGGCGAAAACGGAGATTGAATCTCTATTGGCGGCGCATTCAGACGTCACCACGCCTGGCCTCTCTTCGCGCTTCGCAGAAATCCCCCTCGAAATATGGGAATCTCAAACTCCTGTCCTCGATGCAATTATACGAGAGACTCTCCGGGTTGCGCAGGTACCGTAACGTTCCTTATCGGGATCGACGCAGTTATACATTCTCTTCTCAGCCTCACACGGCCATGCGACGGAATCTCGGGCCCGAAGTGTACATAAACGACAACTTGATCTCTTCTGGAGCGTACATCGTTTATCGTGCGGTTACTAATCTCCCCACACGAATCAGATGTAACTAACGCGATATCCCAGCTTTCAGCGATGTCCATCTTGATCCAGAGATTTACCCCGACCCATGGCGCTTCGATCCTTCCAGGAAAGAAGTCGAATCGACCGTCGATTTACCGTTGCCGTATGTAGGGTGGGGCGTGGGTTAGTGCGCCGGTCATTTCGTGGTATCAAGTTGCTTATTAGTTATAGGTAAAACGACGTGCCTTGGGACACGCCTGGCCAAAGTCGAGCTCAAGCTCACCATCGCACTGTTTTTGCTTGGTTTCGACCACGTTCTGGTGGACAAGAGTGGAGATGTACCAGCAATTGTTCCGAAACCGAACTGGAACGACATCCTCCAATGCCGGCCGGCGGAAAACTCGTGTTTCGTCAAGTACACGCGCACGTCTCTCGCGCTGTAAAGTATGCCGACCGGCTCCCTTTCATTATTCCTAGTCTAATAATCCGTCTCCTTGCGGACGGCTGGTTATTTATTTATTTTGAGCCACATTATTCAGCCTTGAGGGCTCTAGTTGAATTATGCTCCGACTCAAAGTAACACATAGCGTTATTCAACCTAGTGAGATCTTGGTTCGGAATTTCCCGCACCTAAGGATTCGGCGATGTCGGGCACATCAACACGCTTCAACCACATGAGGTTCTGAGATACCTCGAACTAGCAAATGACGTTTTATCGATGGTACTCCCTTGACAACCTCCTCGGCGCGAAGCTCTGAACGTGATACCGCGGTTTATTCTCAAGAAAGTGCCGATGTTACCGTGTCAACACTGCGGGGCGTTCAGATTTTTTCGAGACGATGCCGGAAATAGAATATCAATATTAATATCCTGTCGGGACCTTCGGCGCAAAAATCATGGTGCCGTTGAATGAGGTGCGGGGCGCGGACCATGGTTGATACCGGTGCGAAGTCTCAAGCCGGTGCAGTTTCACTATCGTGTGCGGGATTTCATGGATCTGCGGTGTTTTCGGGCTCCGTTATCAGCACTTTACTTGCCGTGCCTTTCGGGCTGTTCTACTTCAAGACTATACGTACGTAGCTGACGTTCGAGTGTTTTCAAGCCTCGAAATTTTCCTTTCGTTTCGAATTCAAGTGAAGTGCCAAGACGATGCCAAGGGCTCATATTTTTGCTACTACTTTAGTTGGAATGCCCATAATATATCGAGTTAGAAAAACTGCTTTCTGGTCTGAGAGAAACGGACCAGCTGCCCGAATAAGCCTACAAATTGCCAACCCCGAGCAATCCTCATCGAAATCCCGCATACTTAAGTACGGCCCGCATAAGCGCTGTTCCGTTCTTTTCATCCAGCGTGTCCGTGTTCTTTGGGCCGGTGATTACTGCCGCCGAAAATCACCAAGTGATCCTCTGTCCTCCCGTTTGCGAACAATCACGACATGGAGCCCAGAAATGTGACACTGCCAAAGAATTCGCCGTGTGGCTTAGATTCGGAGTGTAGGGGGCTGTGTGGTTGAATTTGCCGTTTGCCGTGCGCACGGTGTGAGGCTCCCTGAAACTTGACACCGCGGCACACTTTTGAACTACACGCGGCAGCAAGAGTCCGCGTGCGTGCCTATCGTCGCCACAGGGCACCGAGTGTTGCTTGACGGCGGCGACGCTCTTTGTGAAAGTACCAGGAACATGCGAGGAAGCGACCTGAAAACAGAAGGATGGTCGTACTACGGGTCCCCGAAACAGCTCCTCCCCGTATCTGCGGCTTTGGCCAGACGCCAGTGCATCACAGATGGTGAGAGGAAGAGCGCGGGTCACACCGTGACACGGAGTTCAACCGCCTTTCCAAAACAAGCTGTGTCGGTTTTGCTGAAAGCGGGTTGTTGAAAGCCAACACAAGTGTGCCGGCTTTTGTGAGATATCACCTCCGCGTGTCGAATTTTCTACCGCGTGTCGGATTTCTGCCGTCTGTCGGAATTAGTGTCGGCGTTGGTATATCCTCGCACGGTGTTGGGCATGGTTTTGACTAACTCCAGCCCACATATGTCAATAAACAGTAGCGGACGAGCAGCGCCCACTGATACCCCGGTCACCATGGTTCGCTGATTGGGTTGTCAGTCTTTGTTCAATAAAATAGTAGCTCCCTTCAATGTCAATCCTGTTCCTAGCCATTCCTCATACTTCTTACCTTCCCCCGCCCCGTTTGGCAACTCCAAGGTTCATTTTGTTATCTACGTGTTTTATTTGAATTTTCTTCCCGCAACGGGAACTCTCGTTCATCAATTCCCAAACTAGGCATGATGCATATGGTACTTGATCATGCCCGTCCCAGCCGTTCGGGGTGAGAGGTTATATTCTACTATGAGGATTCGAAGAAAGTCCGTCCTCCTCGCGGTAAAATCGCAGCTGCGGAGCGGACCAGTTCGTAGAGAGCTTGTTTGTTGCGTGGTGCGGTGCGATTCGGGTTTTGTTCCGGATGCCATAATTTGAACCCCCTATTCTCAAAGATATGCGACCTCTGTTTTCCTCCAGACGTCGCCCCAGCTCTCAGAAAGGTTCCATAATTTGATCGGCGTTGATGCTGTCGAGGTGCCGGAGGCTCGTTTTGGTCTCCTCCGCTCGAATATTTCTCAGGACAGGTTGGAGGCGCTGTTCATATGAGAAGTTCATGTGAAGTTCTGGCGGGTCACAAACTGCTAATCACTGCCATTGGAAGCATGGCCCTCGAATGTAAAACCCCTCCTAGTACGTTTGATCCAGTAAAATTCTGGTATAGTATGCAGGTTGTATTAGATTGATTTAATACAGGGTATAAACTTGGAAGCTCTCCATCACTATCCGCCCATTCGAAAGCATCGTACACGCAGATTCATACCAACGGCGTATACGCCACCTTGGAGCCAGGCCAAATAAGATGTACTCATGATTTTCATAGCATCGTAGATCCGTCCTGGTGTTTCCAACGCTATATTTTCATCTCAGTTGAGTCACTGAACAGCCACTGAATTCCACCTGGAACTAGAGGTGGCATAAGGGAAACTGAACACAGCTCGAGTTCGGAGGGCGATCAGAAAAATATTTAAAGATGAGTTAGAGATCATAGATTCCGAGTCGTCGTGGCAGGCATTTGAATCAAGTTCGCCGCAGTGGATCAAAACCCTACCGAGAGTCTGGAGGTCGGGTCAGCTCGAAGGCGTCGGGGACATATCCTAATGCGAGCGGCAGAATACGGACCCAGAAAAACTTGAAATGCCGCTTGTTCTCGAGCCATTCAGCTGTAGGCGGCGATGCTCAGACTGGAGTCGGAAAACGCAGGTCGACGGATATCATATGGAGTAGAGATGAGATGAATCAAGTCCCTCAAGTGCCGGGGCATGGTCTGAGCCTCGAGCCATTCATTGGCATCGCCGAATTCCGCGCAGAGCAAAACACAGCCGGCTCCTAGTTCGACCAACCCAAATGATGCCGCCATGGCGCACTAGAAATCAAATGGAGATTCACAAGTGCCGGCGCATCTTCCGAGCGTTGAGCTATTCACCGGCGTCGCCGAATCCCTCTTAAAGGGAAACATAGCTGGCTGGCTCCGTGAGGTATGTTACAGACAGTGAAATGGAAATGGAGATGGGCGCGCGTTTGAGCAGAGTTGGTCCGAGGACACGAATACAGCCAGGTAACGAGGAGACATATTTGCTCCAGTGGGACGATAATTCAGCACTAGGACACGATACGCAGTGCAATGTAACAGGAATTGTTTCAGATATTCAGATACCAATAGAACCTGCTTGTTCCTAAATGGGACCGCGGCAGTAATACATCCTTCCTTCCTTCCTTCCTTCCTTCCAATGCAAGGGGTCCAGTCCGGATAATCCCGACTATTGAGGGGCCAATAGATTGAAAAAGTCGAGTTCCGCAAATCGGTTAGCCTTTGGTTGCGTGTTGGAACGGAATATAACTCGAAGTGACTTGTCGATAAATATAGATCCATCCCGCGGCGACCTCAAATCCCAGATGGCTAGATGGATTTGACTGCCCAAAGCAAGAGGCCTAAGGTACATGATTGCGGACTCGGGAATGAAATTATGAAGCGTAGTGCGGAACCAGCCGCGGCCCGGGCATTTAGGAGCTTGTACATGCATATGGAACGCAAGCATAATTTAGATATTTCTGCTCGTGCTGCCAGAACGTTAACTGGTAGCGTCAGTGGCAAGCAAGTGTGACGCGATGAGTGTCAGCACCTTACGCAGATCGCCGAGAGCTCTAGAAGATAAACATGCTGGGGATTTTGGAAAGAGGGGTGCTGTAGACTGGTCGCCGGAGGGTGCGCAGATCGCTGGCGACAGCAGAGAGTCGGCCTTTGGGTATATAGAGCGCAGTGAGACTCAAGTGTTAGGCTAGCTCAAGGTCTTTTTCAAAGAAAAATTTCCAGCCATCCGTAGTTATTCGGTTGTGGGATTCTTCTCTCGAGTATGATTGGCTCCGAGTCAAGTGGCACTTGGGTGTCGGATGCAGGTCTTCAATGACAGACAGATGGTGGGGCCGACTCGGAAAGGTTTGGAATTTGAGTATGAGATCGCACAGAGAACTTGTACGGTCGCAGGGCACATAATATGTGCCGCGATATGTATGATATATCGCGGCGACGACTTTGAGGAGAGCGAGCCGCAGCCGGTGTAGAGGCAATGGAAGAGTGCTTGAATCACGGCGGCCACTACGGGCCCACATGATACGCCAGAGTGCAGATAGGTGAATTTCCTGAAATTCCGTCCGTAATACGGTACGGCACGGCTCCGAGTCAACTTGAAGGCGACAGCTGTCAGTCCAGTTTCCTGACATGACAGACAGAAATCACCTCGACTGACTGCAGGAAGTCTTGCCTTGCCATCAGCAAAGCTATCTTGAGCGTCAGGGCTGCCCACGGCACCCAGAAAGTTAAAATAAGTGTCTCATGCCGATTCGTGGCTCACTTATTATGGCAATGATTGACGTGGGAAATCTCGTTTAACCCTACGGCGTATTACAGACTGCAGCCTGTAACACCGTATACGGTACGGACTATCCAGAGGGTTTACAGTACGTGAGAAATCCGTACCGACGGCTGCGGTGAACAGCCCTATTCCTGAGTTCGACACCAGTTTGTCGGTCATCCAGTGGCACGCCAATTTGGAATGGCTTCGGACCATATATCATGCCCTGCAGCATGCTGTCCGATGTCGGCTCCGGGCACAAGCGAGGCTGGCGGCGTGATAAGTGTTATGAGTCATTGACGCGTCGATGGGTCGTGATTCGTGAACGATTTGGAACAGATAGCCGCTGTCACCATCCGAGTCCCAATTGGGTCATTCTTGCCTTGCTCATGCCCCAGCTTCCTGTGGAACCTTGCTCGCCATCGTGGAATGGGTTGTGGCGGAGGAGACCGCTGTCCCTTTCAAACTCCGGCCTGCATCGAAAATATTCAACGCTCTCGTGGCGCCGCTGGCTTTCCGCGTTCTCTTTGTGAGAGATAGTATGCAGCCCTCGCTTCCTTGGCGCTACATAATCTTATCGCTATACTGCACATTATCTATGCCACGGAGACATTCCAAAACATTTTCCGGCCATTGACAGCGCTACATCTCACAGTTATTGCTAAGGGCAGTCGTGGGCACGACAACCCGCAGCTGTGTGACTTCTGAGAAACTAGCATCCCATCTATACTAAAAAATTCCCCCAGCCTCATTTCGCTCACGCTCTGCACCATTTATGTGGTCGGAGCTCGCCCAGCAGGCTGTCGCCAGAAAACTTGCGTTCTGGACCTTGCCCGCCCGGAATACGACATCGCCGAGTTCATTCTGTGTCACAAAGCCACGCTGACGCACTTGAAGTTCATGTGTACGGCAACGCAATGGGGTGTATCCCCGCCCGTGGCACGCCGTCTTGCAGCGCTTCCAGCAGGAACCCGCGGGTCGGCGCTCTTTCCAGCTGTTGGCGTCCATGGCCGACTGGACCTCGCTGGAGCCGTTCGAGTACCTCTTTGCGCACACGTCTTTTGACAACGCTGACTGGGGAGCGACTCGCCGGTTCCAGCACTTGGATGAACATGCGCTCGAGACCCTGATTTCCACCGTGGAATCATACTCGATTACCGAAGCCTGACCTCCAGATCTTAAATTCGTTGAGGGCAATTCCGCCGACTGGCAAGTTCACGCCGTGTGCTTTCCGGCTCACCTTTTTCCCAAGTTGGGGAGAAAGAACGTGAGCCCGTTCTTCAGAACGTTTTCATATCCACTGCCACTGTCCACATGTCTTGTCACACGCTGCTCTTCCCAATAGACCGAGCATAAACCCAGGTCCCCTCCGTGCTCATCCAGATCTCATATACTATTATTACACTCCCGTGTTCACACGTTCAGAGCCGATCTCGAGATAATTACCTGACTTCATGGTGACCCTAGTTGAACTGTTTCTGGGCTCAACCATTAGCCGCTTGATCGAGTGATTTTGTCGATGCCCAGCGCTCGGCAGTGTAGCTTCAAATAACATCCGCGAAAGGCCCTAGTTTGGTACTGAGCGCTGAGCAACGACAACGATCGCGGAGTCGAATTCAATTTTTTTTTAAATGGTTATTTTATTCCCGATTCTGACAGCGGGAGACGTCGTCCCAATTAGGCAATTGTTTTTGCTTCCATACAACCATGTCCGGCCAGCCGTCGAACTCTTGCTGGCGATCGCGGGCTTGGATCGAAGACAGTTCTGTCGTTTTTCGATCTCCGTCCAGTAACTTATCTAAAACGTTCAACGTCGTCACTGCGTCCCGGCACTCCGTGTCCGCGTGAGAGACAATGTTCAGGGTGCAGAAGGCCTCATCTGCATACAGGCTGGAGGTCCAGCGACTCTTATTGCACTGCAAGAAATCGTGTTCCAAGGAGATCCAGAAGGTATGTTTTGGTTAGCCGTTGCGTGTAAAATTCGGGCGGCATCTCATCTCCCCGGGGCCTTGACGGTCTTCGCACTGGCAGTGAGATTTTCCCGTAAACTCAGCTTGCATGCTAGATTTTTTAATCAAAGGAGCGCAAGGTGGAGGTGAGGTATAGCCCGAACGCGCCGTCTTTTGCCTCGACAGGAAATCTGAAGTAAATCAACATCCGTGCCGGCAGCCTCATGGCCGAATGCAACTCCCGACACGAAATTTAGCCATGAGGCCGGCCAGGAGTAGCGGTGACGCGAGTTCAGAGGCGATAGCGGCCAAATGGCGGCCAGAAATGAACGGGACATGTTTTCGGGTTATTTGATTCGGTAAGAGCTGTTTTTTTCCGTTGGTGTGTTGGTGTATCCTTTTGGTTATATCGCGGCGCTGATACCTGGATTATATAGTTCCGTACTCGAGTGGTCTCCCCTTGGACCTCGTATAACTGGGCGAAGGCTCGGCAGAAGTGAGCACTCAACTTTTTTCCCTCACAAACCGGCTGATGTCACAATTAAGCCGTTCTTGCGCTTGCTTTCATACAAGCATGTCCCATCTTCCCCTCGAACTCTTGCTCGCCATCGTGGAATCGGTAGAGGACAATGTTGTTCTTTTAAACCTCCGGCTTGCATCGAAATCGTTCAACGCTCTCGTGGCGCCCCTGGTTTTCCGTATTCTCTCTGTGAGAGATAGTGTTGAGAGTGCCGGAGGGCTTGCTTGTCTCCAGGCCGGTGGCGCAGCGACGGTAAATGCGGTGCAGGAGATTGTTTTCCGAGCACATCCTGAAGCGGAAGACACAGACTTACCCGATAAATACCACTCCCCCGAATCCGGCCATTCCGTCGATGATGACGTAGTCGACAAGCCCGTGTCTGGTGAAAAAAGCAGAGATGCTCTTTTTGCCGCGTTCTCCGGCCTGGCAAAATTCTGCAACCTCAGGACTCTGTGCTTCATGTTTCACCGCAAACATCGGGAACTTGACGAAACGGTTGATAATCCGTCTCATTTTCTCCTTCTGCAGCGCGGATTATTCGAGGTCCTCGCTGCCCACCCACCGCCTCCTCTCGCTTCATTGGCGCTGCACGATGTCATCGCCATACCGCACAACATTTATGCCATCAAGGCATTCCAAAACATTTTTCGCCCATTGACGGCACTAGATGTCACAATTATTGCTCACGGCACTCGTGGGTATGATGATCCACAGCTGTGCGACTTCTGGGAAACCGTCATCCCATCCATACTCGAAAACTCTCCCAATCTCACCTCCCTCACGCTCCGCGCCAATTGTCATCCTGTTGGAGCCCGTCCAGCCATACCACTCGGTCTCGTTCACTTCCCCATGCTCACTGAGCTGTCGCTAGACAACTTTGTCTTGGATCCCGCGCGCGCAGACAATGACATTGTCGAGTTCATTGTGCGCCACAAGGCCACGCTGATGCACCTGAAGTTGGTCGTCTGCTACGTGTATACCGTTGAACAGGGTGTGTACCCGCGTCCGTGGCACGCCGTGCTACGGCGGTTCCAACAGGAGCTCCTCGGTCTCCGCTCCTTTCAGGCGTTGGCGTCGATATCCAATTGGACCTCCCTGCTGCCGTTCCGGTACTTGTACGCGTACCCGCACAACATGACTCATGACCTGGTTGACCCATATGCGAGGATGGATCATGAGCACTTGGATGAACCTGCTCTCAAGGCCTTGCTTTCCGCATTGGAATCACGGTTTTCTACCTCTCAAGCTCGCTCAACGTACTAGGGCATGTTATTCAATCTCGCAATTTCCCTTAGCATGCTTTTAGCAAACTTGGTTTCCCCGATCTATTCATTCGAGGTCTGCCCGGTGTAGAACTTATGTATGTGGGTGAAAACTAAAAAAATGATCATGTCGTCCCAATTAGGCAGTGCCAGTCATCTTGCTTCATATGCCCATGTCCCAACTTCCCGTCGAACTCTTGCTGGCCATCGTGGGCTGGATCGACGACATTTCTGTCCTTTTCAATCTTCCCAAACGTTCAACGTCGTTGCTACGCCCCGGCACCCCGTGTTCTCTGCATGAGAGACGATGTTCGGAGTGCAGAAGGGTTCATCTTGGTTAGCCGTAGTCACGCAGTGAGATTTTCCCGTAAATTCAGCTTGCATGCTAATGAAAGGAGCCTACTACTTGGATGTACACAGAGCTTCGGAAAGATGATTTTTCGACCCTCAAACAATGTAGTTATTGGGAGTTATTGGGAGTTTCCAATCAAATCAAAGGAGCCCAAGGTAGAGTTGAGGTACAGCCCGAACACGGGGCCGGAGTCAAGTTGGCTTTTGCTTCGGCAGGAAATCTGAAGTAAACCAATATCCGTGCCGGCAGGACTCCCGACACGAAATTTGGACATGGGGCCGGCCAAGGGTAACGGCGACGCGTCAGATGCAGTGGTGCAGGAATGAACGGGGCAGCGAGCATAGCTTCAGGCTTGGCGGGTAAATCGGTGTTGTCGCGTTATTTGACTCAGTAAGAACTATTTTTTCTGTCGGTGACTTGGTCAAACACCTCGGTGTATCCTTTTGGTTATATTGCGGCGCTGATACCTGGATTATATAGTTCCGGACTCGAGTCATCTCCCCTTGGACCTCGTATAAACTGCGCGCGAAGACTAGGCAGAAGTGAGCACACATCTTCTTTTCCCCTCACAAACACTGGCTGATGTCACAATTAGGCCGTTCTTGCGCTTGCTTTCATACAACCATGTCCCATCTTCCCCTCGAACTCTTGCTCGCCATCGTGGAATTGGTGGAGGACAATGCTGTTCTTTTAAACCTCCGGGTTGCATCAAAATCGTTCAACGCTCTGGTGGCGCCCCTGGTTTTCCGTGTTCTCTCTGTGAGAGATAGTGTTGAGAGTGCCGAAGGGCTTGCTTGTCTCCAGGCCGGTGGTGCAGCGACTGTAAATGCGGTGCAGGAGATCGTTTTCCGAGCACATCCTGAAGCGGAAGACATGGACTTACACGACAAATACCACTCCCCCCAATCCGGCCATTCCGTCGATGATGACGCAGTCGACGAGCCCGTGTCTGGTGAAGAAGGCAGAGACGCTCTTTTTGCCGCGTTCTCCGGCCTGGCAAAATTCTGCAACCTCAGGATTCTGTGCTTCAGGTTTCACCGCAAACATCGGGAACTTGATGAAACAACTCATAATCCGTCCCATTTTCTCCTTGTGCAGCGGGGATTATTCGAGGTCCTCGCTGCCCACCCGCCGCCCCCTCTCGCTTCGTTGGCGCTGCACAATGTCATCGCCATACCGCACAACATTTATGCCATGGAGGCATTCCAAAACATTTTTCGCCCATTGACGGCACTAGATGTCACAATTATTGCTCACGGAACTCGTGGGTGCGATAATCCACAGCTGTGCGAATTTTGGGAAACCGTCATCCCGCGCATACTCGAAAACTCTCCCAATCTCACCTCCCTTACGCTCCGCGCCAAATGTCATCCTGTCGGAGCCCGCCCAGCCATTCCACTCGGTCTCATCCACTTCCCCATGCTCACTGAGCTGTCGCTAGAAAACCTTGTCTTGGACCCCGCACGCGCAGACAATGACATTGTCGAGTTCATTGTGCGCCACAAAGCCACGCTGATGCACCTGAAGTTGGTCGACTGCTACGTGTATACCGTTGCACAGGGTGTGTACCCACGCCCGTGGCACGCTGTGCTACGGCGGTTCCAACAGGAGCTCCTCAGTCTCCGCTCCTTTCAGGCGTTGACGTCGATGTCCGATTGGGTTTCCCTGCTGCCGTTCCGGTACCTCTACGCGCAGTATAGTCATGACTGGATTGACCCATATGTGAGGTCGGATATTGCGCACTTGGATGAACCTGCTCACGAAGCCTTGCTTTCCGCATTGGAATCACGATTTTCTATACCTCTTAAGCTCGCTGAACGTACTAGGCATTGCTATTAAATCTCGCAATTTCCTTGGCATTATATCTATTTTCCCCCTCAATGTATACATATATACCTCGAGCTCTGCCCGATGATGTAGAACCTGTGTTTTTTATAAGTTGAAAAGTGACCACTGCAAGTCCCATATTTGCGGCTGTCGTCCCCATTAGGCAGTCGTCCGCCTTGCTTAATACGCCCATGTCCCAGCTCCCTGTCGAACTCCTCCTGGCAATCGTAGGCTGGATCGCAGACACTTCAGTCCTTTTCGACCTCCGTCTTGCATCGAAAACATTCGACGCCGTCGCCGCGCCACTATTATTTCATGTTGTCACTGTGAGAGACAGTATGCGGAGTGCTGAAGGGCTTGCTTGTCTCCAAGCTGGCGGTCTCGCGACTCTAAATGCGGTCCAGGAAATTGTATTTGAAGGAGATCCAGTTGGCGGGGGTAGCTGGCGCGACGAGCACATATCTGGTCAAGCAGGAAGAGACGCTCTTTTTGCCGCGTTCTCTGGCTTGACTAAACTCCCCAATCTTCGCATTATCTGCTTCAACTTTCACGCCCGATTTCGGGAACTTGAAACCACGTCCTTCCCGGATAATCCGTCCCACTTTCTGCTTCTGCAGCTCGGACTATTTGCTGTGCTTAGTGCCAACCCACCGACCCCCCTCGCTTCGTTGGCACTACACAACCTTATCCCCATGCCGCATAACGTCTATGCCACGGAGTCGTTCCAGAACCTCTTCCGCCCATTGACGGCACTAGATATCTCAATTCTCTCTGAGGACGGTCCTAATGCGTACGACAAGTCACCGTTATGTGATTTCTGGGAAGCCAGTATCCCATCTATGCTCAAAAGTGCCACCAACCTCACCTCGCTCATGCTCCGCAGCGTTTATCCTATCGGGGTCCGTCCAGCATTACCATTCGCTCATATACACTTCCCTTGTCTCACCGCACTGTCGCTATGCAACTTCATCTTGGACCCCTCGCGTGCAGACCACGACATTGTCGAGTTCCTCGTGCGCCACAAGGACACGCTGACGCACCTCGAGCTCGTTGACTGTTGTGTGTACGGCGCTCAAAAAGGCGCGTACCCCCGCCCGTGGCACACTGTCTTGAAACGCTTCCAGAAGGAGCTCGCGGTTCTCCGTTCCTTCCAGCTCTTGCCGGCCCCGCCCGACTGGACGGAGGAGCTGGAAGAACGGTTCCAATACCTTTACCCGTTTACGTTTTATTACGGCGTTGACGATGAAGCCAGTCACCAGGCGAGGGACTTGGATGAAGCCGCGTTGCAGAGCTTGATTTCCGCAGTAAAATCAAATGCTTATAACCTTCACCCCTCATTATCTGCCCTTGATAAATCGGAGTAGTATACTCTTGGTTTGTACTGGGTAATAATCAAACCATGGGCCCGCTTTCATCTTGATGTAGACATGTGTATGTTCATTATGGCGGGATTGGTGTCGTGCAAATTTTTCAGCAGACCGGGAAGTGACATTCAGTTTCTTGCCAGTCGCACACAGTCTTCAGACGCACCACCTTCCCTACCGATAGTGACCCGACAATACACACCCGAGGCGCCTCGACCAAAAATGGGCAGGCAGCCAACGAAGATGCAACTAGTGCGTATGAATGCAGGTGCGACACACTGTAGGCCAAAATGATCTGTTCTGGCCGTTATTCAACATATCCGGTGGTCGTTATTCTTCATAGTATGCGCTGTTGCAGTACTATACTCGATAGAATAAACACCTAAGACAAAGTGCAGATTGCAGTGGCTCCCTCCGCCATGAGGACGTTACGGTCGCTGGAGGAAGGCGCGCAGAGTATGCCAGATGTGAAACTCTAAACATATGCTAGCTTGATTTTGTGTGCTCCTTCAAGTTTATATATTTTGAAGAGTGAGGAGAGCTGAGCGAATTTGTGTCTGAGTTACCGATATTGCTTTGGTGCAGATTTTTTGAGCATGATTGAATGCGAGACAGAATTCGAACAGGTTCCAGGAGAGATCGCCAAATAGGAGAGAGCGTACTTGCATACATAGCAAAACCCGTGAAAATCATGGCGGCGAGGAAGGCTCCATCGAACGCTCCCATTCAAAAATGAAAAGAAAGTTGAGAGAAAGGTTTGCTTGCCTGATAAATGATATTGACTCGGACAGCATTGGCCAAGCATTGGCAGAGTAATTTTTCGGAGAAGCCACTGCGTCCACTATATGAATGGAGAGAATCCCAAATTGAGGATGGCTTTTCAAGTTATCTCGTTTCTCCACTGGCACGGACTCAGCAGAAGTTACAGCAAGGTCGAACATCGTCCCTGCCTCATTTTGGGACTCGATAGGCACAGGGTTGGGTTGAAATTCCGAGTCTTTGCCGGTGAGTACCGCACGGTTCGATGTGTCCTGGCCATGGTGGAGAGGGTTCAAATAGATCGCGGAAGATGCCGAATATACAAAGACGGTCATCCCAATTCGGTCACTTGCCTTGCGTTCAAACAACCATGTCCCAGCTTCCTCTGGAACTCTTGCTCGCCATCGTGGAATTGATCGTGGCGGAGGACACTGCTGCCGCTCTTGAAATCCGGCTTGTGTCGAAAACATTCAATGCTCTCGTGGCACCGCTGGCTTTCCGCGTTCTCTCTGTGAGAGATAGTGTGCAGAGTGCCGAAGGGCTTGCCTGTATGCAAGCTGGTGATACAGCGACTATAAATGCGGTGCAGGAGATTGTTTTCAGAGGAAATCCGGAAGACAGCGACTCGTACGACGAGAACGCAGAATACGAGGATGCAGACGAGGACGCGAATGACGAAGACGCAGACGACGAGGAAGCAGACAGCTTGGGCGACGAGGACGTCTCCGGTAAAGAAGGAAGAGACGCCCTTTTTGCCGCGTTCTCTGGCCTCACCAAATTCTGTAACCTCAAGATTCTACGCTTCGAGTTTCACAGCAAATTTCGGGAACTTGGAACGTCTGATAATCCGTCCCATTTTCTCCTTCTGCAGACCGGACTATTCGCGGTCCTCGCTGCACATCCGCCGCCCTCCCTCACTTCGTTGGCGCTGCACAATCTCATCGCCATACCACATAACATCTATGCTACGGACGCCTTCCAAAACATCTTCCGCCCCTTGACCGCCCTAGATGTCACAGTTATCGCTGACGGAGGTCGCGGTTATGGGTTCGATACTGTTAACGATCGTGGCTACAATGACCCGCAGCTCTGTGACTTCTGGGAAACCAGCATCCCATCCATACTGAAAAATGCCACGAACCTCATCTCCCTCGCTCTCGGCAGCAACTATCCTCAAGTGGGGGTCCGCCCATCCCTGCCACTCGCTGGAATTCACCTCCCCCTTCTCACCAATCTGTCGCTAGACTACTTCGTCCTCGACCCTGCTCGCGCAGACTATGACATCGTCGAGTTTATTGTGCGCCACAAGGCCACGTTGACACACCTGAAGTTCGTTGACTGCTACGTGTACGGCGTTGAACCGGGCGTGTACCCGCGCCCGTGGCGCGCTGTTTTGCAACGGTTCCAACAGGAGCTCCCTGGTCTCCGTTCATTCCAGCTGTTGGCGTCCATGTCCGGCTGGACCTTTCTGGAGCGGTTCGGGTACCTCTTCGATACCCCGCCTTATTACCACGTCGACCACCAAACGATCCGTGATGCACAGCACTTGGATGAACCTGCGCTCGAAGCCTTGGTTTCTGCGGTGGAATCCCGTCCGATTTTCTGACCTCTGGCCCTCTCAAGCTCGTTCGACTTGAGAGGGCATATTCTTCAATCACATTATCATTCTAGCATTTTTTCAAATTCCATAATATGTACTTGTCTTGAGCAGAAACAAGCTCCGCCCCAGTATACATTTTTATCGGTTAATGAGGCGCTGTCGTCCCCATTAGGCAATTGTCTAACTACGCTTGTTTTCATACGCCCATGTCCCAGCTTCCCGTCGAACTCTTGCTCGCTATCGTGGGCTGGATCAAGGACCCTGCTGTCCTTTTCAATCTACGTCTTGCCCCCAAAACATTCAACGCCGTCGTCGCGCCACTGTTATCCCGCGTTCTGACTATGAGAGACGATCTTCGGAGTGCTCAAGGGCTTGCTTGTCTCCAAGCTGGCGGTCTCGCCACTAGAAATCCGGTGGGAGAAATTGCGTTTCAAGGAGATCCGATAGACGGAGGCAGCTGGCGCGACGAGCACATATCTGGTCAAGCCGGACGAGCAGCCCTTTTTGCTGCGTTCTCTGGCCTGACGAAGTTCTGCGATCTCAGGATTCTGCGTTTTAAATTTCACGACAAATTTCGGGAACCTGGAGCGACTACTTCCCCTCATAATCCATCCCACTTCCTGCTTCTGCAGCTCGGATTATTTGTTTACACCGCACAAGTAGGAATAAAAGACGATTGATGCAATCCGTCAGCACACGGATGGATACGGCTACGCGCTGCATTCTCACCGATCCTGGATGCGGCGGCCGCGGCCTGGAACTTAGCCAACTTCGCGGGCAACCGCTCTCATCCCAAATAGGCAATTCTGCTAAATTCACACATCAGCCACCAGTCATTCGCTCGTATAAATGTCGATTACCGTATCCCATTATCTCCTCTACCTCTACATACTTGTACCAAATAATACGAAACTACTAAATTGAGATGCTTGGCGGTGTTTCCATGTTACCGTTTGAAAATTGGGTCTAGCAATCCGATTGGCCAGTGTACTGCAACAGGTCAGGCTGGATTCCACTCTCCTGATCTTCGCGGTGCCACTTGTACTTGCGGCCAATCCGCGCCAGTTCGTCGCTCCTTCTCTTCATTCCGCTCGGGTCCACCGCAAACACCGTGAGATGTACAATTCCATAGAGCAGTGTAGTGTTCTCGATTGCCGGCCAGATGCCTTGTCCGAGCGCGAGCAGAACTAAAAGGAAGCAGAAGGTGCCAGCTCCCAAGTACTTGGACGCCCCCAAAATTCGCGCAGCGGTTGCACGCCACTGCGAGAGCAATAGTAGGATGAGCGCCACACAAGCTATTGTAGTGCCTAGATCCCTATGCGCTAGTGCGGGACGCACTTTTGCGCACGAGCACCCAACGACGCCGGGGGCAGACACAAAGGGGAGCCACGTCCAGATCTGTCCGATTCGAAGGGCCCCGTACGAAATGTCTGCAGCAGCAGAGAGCAAGGAGAAAATGAAGCAAATGTGGCGGGATGAGAGGAGCCCTATGGCGCCAAACGCGAGTGTGATGAATGCATTCGGCGATGCTGTTGTCGAGGGAATGGTTGGCAGCGGGCTTCCAGCGTTCACGACGTCCCAAGACACATCACGCGGGATTACGAGCTTCGTGAACCCCTGCTTACCGAGTTCATGCAGGTGGAAGTCGTGGTCGCTCGAAGATTTGGCTTTGCCACTGTCGAACACGCGGAATAGGAGGTGATGTGAGATGAGCTGTCGCAGCTGGCGAATACAAAAGCTCAGATTCCCGATGCCGATGAACGAGGTTGCGTCGGCGAAACACAAATGTTCGCCATCAGAAAAGAGCAGCAGCACTCTTTCGAGCGTGAAACGGAGAAATCTGTCGGAGACGCTCGTCCTAAACCCTGCGGTGATATGGGCGGAATGCAGTGGGTTCCAGAGTTCCTCCCTGCGGAATCTGGTGCCTCGGGCGAACCAAAGACATCTCATCATCTGTAGAAGCCGATAAAGTCGGGATTTTTGAGGCGAGGATATCAGCTTTCGGGCTGCATCAGACACAGCTTCCAAAGAGCAGATCATAGCAGCCAATTTGGCCGTCGAAGCGTCGACCGACATATCTCGGGCCATGACAGAGAGGAGTAAGTCCAGTTGATCTAAGTAGCTTCGAATGAGGCCTTCGAACGAGGATAAACTGGGACAACACTGCCTTCGAGCAGCCTCCTGGTTTGTTAGATGGAGATAAAAGACCACGTTTCTGTACATTCGATTCCGTCAGTGATCTAGTATGAAGACACGAGGACGGTATGGCTTGCCTAAACGCATACGCAGTCAGATGCCAGGTTTGCAGTTCCGATAATACCGTTTGGCATATTTCCAAGTGCCGTGTCATACGGGGTAAAATAAAGCGCAGTCGCGAGATCTCGTCGCGAAGGGTTTGGGGGACAGCCTTGTCGTCTTCTGAGGAATAGGTCTCGACCTCCTCGGCACACGTCCTCGACCACTGCAAGTCCTGCCTTACGGCCGCCCACTGCCGATCCAACCACTGCTGCTCGAACTCGACTGTGTCGCATGACGAAAACGCGGGGTCCTGGCAGAGCTGCCCCCGCAGCTGCGCGCGATGTAGGTCGTGTCGAGTAGCTGTGGAACCCGGCGGGACACCTCTCGTTGAGGAGTCGTCGAGACACTGCCGACAGATATCCGCAGCGTGCTGATAACGGTTGAGGGAACTTTGAAACCGCCGATTCTGCAGGCTGACGCAACATATCTCGAGGAGGGATGCTGGCCCAGTCTCTGCGACAGTCTTGTATAGTGTCTCGAGCTCAGTATGACCCGAGCTATCAATAATAATTCCGTCAAACCGGTGCAGATTGTCTGAGGCATGAAAGTACTCCGAGAGGGTGCGATGTACTGGAACGATGTGGTGTCTGCGGACTTTGACACTTTCTCGGTAAGTGGTTTCCCGAATATCGAAGAGAACACCTCCTGCACGCCGCGCAATTGTCTCGATTGTTTCCCGGGTGAGTGCCAACTCTGGGGGCAACGAAGATGACTGCAGCACCTCGAGTAAGATTTCCCAAGTGACGGCGCTTGGGGAGAATACGAGGAGTTGTAAAATGGTCACCAAGACACGGTCTAGCCCGAATCCCACCGGAAGTTTGCGAAGTCCCTGAAGCTGGATGTACAGATAGTAGGAATACATCTTGAAGATTCCGGGTGGCGTTCTCCTCAACAACTCCAGCCGTTTTTCGGGGTGGAATAGAGGCATGTCTTCTTCTTTAATGAGGTTTTCCAAAAAGAAGACGTAGAGGAACATGTTCTCTGATCGCTGTACAATGTCTTGCACGAGAGCTTCGTCGACGGGGTCGCCTGCCGGGATATAGCTTCGAACAACGTGGCGAGAGTAGGACTCAAGGTCGGCCTGTGTAGTGCCGGTATTTCCAAGAGTGACTCTAGGCCAGTTAGGGAGAAACTTGTCGGCACGCGACCCGTCGCATCCAACAAGGAGTACGTGCGCCGTAACATCGTGGAGGATCCACGGAAGTAATCCGCGCCCTCGATGAGCATCTTCACATTGATCCACAGCATCGATAATGATCCTAGGAAAGGATGAACGCATGCAATATGCAATAAGTCATTGGCGCGCACCTAACGACGTCGAATGATGGCAAAAATTTAACAATCCATTTCTGTAGATCGGCATCCTGATATTTGTCGGATTGGGTGGTCAACGCGTACTCCAGAAAATCTTCCTGGAGGGTGATGTCCGCTATTCGCTTGCGGTTTTTGGTCGACAGCATTTGCCGCAAGAAACTCATGGCAATTGCTTTGAATGAAGCTTTTTGGGGCAAATTCGAATACGGATCGACTGTGGGATCTGCGCCGCAGAAGTAGTAGAGCAGTAATGCCCCCGGGGGACCGTCCAAGTTCATTTGAGTCACTTTTTGGATCATATGTGCTGCGAATACGGATTTGCCGCTGCCGGGATGCCCAGTAATGTACAGCTGAGCTGCTTCAACATCGGAGGATAGCCAGCGTACAATGGAGGGATGCGAATTGCTCCAAGCGCAAGGATTTTCAATGGCGCTCGTTTTTGCCACATACTGGGCGAGGTGATGTTCGTAATTCGTGCAATGAAGGCGCTCGACAGCTCTTCCTGCTTTTCCACCTGTTGAAATGGGATCGGAAAAACCATTATTAAGGAGGCTGTTTGGGGATGGAATTGCACTGACGCAAGTGTCCTTCTGCCTGAGTCTTGATATTGTTAATGAGAACTCCGAACTGTGCCAGATCGAGCGCATTTCGCATTTTCTGCCTCGCTTTTTGAATGTTGTGAAGAATAATGGTGGATTTGAAAGTTCTCATGACTAGAATCGAAAAGGTTATTCACGTCACGACTATGTTCCTGAAGACGTACCGCGTTGTATAATTGGTTCGTTTTTCTCTAGTAATCCAGATTTAATACAAACTGAGGAGAATAAACCGAGGTGCTCACCGCCTACATAGCCCTTCACATCTTTCACAAAAGTCACAAAGGCTCTTAAAACCGAAATGATCACCCGATGGTCTGGGTTCGAGGGGTTGGAGAGTTTAACCGAATGAGTAACGAGAGGGAGGCCATCAAAAACTTCGTTTAAACCACCAATGACCTCTGTGTCATGTTTCTCAATAGAAGATTAGTCAGATGAAGCACCCTATAATACCTTCCAAAATCTCCGATTTTGCAGCAGCAATCTGTAGAGGCGTAATTTAATAAGGTCTCATTAATGGAGGAAATTTTTCACCGTGACGATGAATTTCACAGCTCCGTACACTGGGCCCACAACTATATTCATGTTGGAGAGAGATACTAAGAATGTGTCACAACAGTCCAAAAACGTCTTCGCGTTTTTCATGGCAAGATTGATTTTGCGACGGCGGCGCGTGAGCTCTTCGGTCTGGATTTTGCAATCTTTCAGGAGACAAGCGAGAAACTCTGTTTCGTTGAGCTCGCCGTCGTCCCCCAAGTCTCGACATTCTGTGAACAACCAGGAGAGGTCGGCGGATGTTGGCATAGACTTGGCCAGGCAAGTCCGATTCAGACGCAGGGGAAAAGTGATGAGGGGTCAGTTGCATGGCCGTGATATATCTTGCTGCGTATCCAAGATCAACGCAGGCGGCAGCGGTCAACGTTCGTGCGACGTGAACAGCGTTGCATGCCAACACCGCCACCAAATTGCCACATCGATTCGACGGCAGCTGACGGCACTGGCCTTCAAGTTGATCCGATACCTGTTTCGGAACTTGAACCACTTCTTGCCCATTTCAATGACGAGAGAAGTGAACTGGCAGTGCCCGTTCTTGCCGCACTGCCAATTCACTTCTCCAGAATTGAAATGATAGCGTCAAACCGGCTGCGGGGTCCTTGGGAAAACTGTCGACCTGTTTCAAAGAGTTTCCCAAGTAGTGATTTCAAGGGCTCGGCCTAGGCCCGCAAGCCGAGCCGAGCCGGGCCCGGGCTTGGTCAAGCCGAGCCGAGCCCGCTGCAGGGCTTTGGCGGGCCCAGGGCTCGGGCTTGAGGAACGCCAGGCCTGCCAGGCCCAGCAAGCCCGGGCCTGTATATATTTATTTATCTAGTTCATGGGGGCCATAAACCATAAACAAATTAAACATCATTAAACCTTTTCAATTCCAGACTAACTTACCCCACGCAGAGTTTGTGTAGAGTGTTGAACAGTGGATCGCCCGCGCCAACTGCGGACCGACTGCCGATCAGCCGAGCTTCGCCTATCATACTTGTGTCATGACGGCTTGAAACTTCCGTCCTGCCGTTCCATTCGCCAACATTCACCGCCATCTTCCGCCTGGCTTGTGTTGCAGACACATATTGGACACATAAGATACATGTACAATCAATCTATAGAATGGTGTTTTCTTTTTTTTTTTTTGCCATTAAAAAGCCCGGGCTTGGGCCCGGGCTCAGGGCTTCAGGCCCTGCACCCAGGGCTCGGGCTCGGGCCTGGAGAATCTGAAGCCCAAGCCCACCCAAGCCGAGCCCGAGCCCGGGCAATCAGGCCGAGCCGGGCCCTGCAAATCACTATTCCCAAGGCGTTTCTCCGGCGCAGTCAAGTCGTACTCAAGCTACCTTCAGTTTTCCTCTTGAACTGGCTCAGCTGGAAGCTCAAGACACTATCATTGGGCGCTCATTCCGGGCTTTATCAAGCACGCAAATAGAGCTGTCCTAAACTCTTGACGTTCCTATTTTGGTTCAACTTTGCTTTTCTTGGGAGCCAATTACGTCGTCTATTCACACGTCCAAGGGGTAATAGTAACGGTCAATCTTTCATCATGGCAATGCGGCACTGGTTGTAGAGACAAGCATCGCGCAGTTACCCCAAGTCAGCCTCGCTATGTTCCTGTCCCCAATGTTCTCGGGTCTGTCCCCAATTTTGAGCGAAGCTCGCGCAATCCAGACCTCTGCATCGCGTGCATTCTCTCTGCTTCTAAAATCATTTGCTCCTGGCACCAATGTTGATGACTTGTCCCCCGATTCTCATGTTCCGTGAGTCATTCAATGATTCTTTAGCTATCACAGCTCATGGTAGTGTTGCAGAAATTTGCCTGCGTATGTGGCGAAGGAAATTCGAGAAGGGGAGTTGGCGTCCATTGTTAGAGAACTTTCCGATCCGATGCGCTCATGCCTTGCCTGCATGGGTGGTTATGGGATGGGGAAGTCCACTATGGCATTACTCGCAATCCACGACAAATCTATTCGGGTCGCCGTTGACCATCGTTACTGGATCAATTGTCATGCTCTCACCGACACATCAAGCTTTCTTCAGATTTTGGCCGCGCAGATGGGTGTCCCGCCGGTCGAGTTTGAGCCGACTGCCTGCAAAACTAGGCTGGACACAATAGTGGCCACAATCCAACAGCTGCATCCTCCTGGTCGAATCATCCTTGTGCTTGATGATTTTGACCACCTTTATTTCCTCGACAAGCCATTCGCCGACACAGTCATCAAAACATTGACGACGATAAATGATCTAGTCGTGTTGTTGACGGCCAACGGCTGGGCATCTACTCCACCTCCCTTCATACAGTGGACCCTGCATCTTCAACCGCTCTCCCCTAGAATGGCGGAATATCTCTTTCAGTCAATTTACCCCGTTCCACACCAAAGAAAACAGCTCACCGAACTCTTGAAACTTGTTGGGGGAGTGCCGCAGTACATCGTCGTCCTCGCCAATCTGGCATTCCAGCGACGGCTTGGGCCCGCCGACTTGTTGCAGATTATTGACGACCCGGCTACAAATCTTTTGGGAGCGCACCTCGCTGGGCAGAGATCTTTGGAAGAATCTATGCTTGCATACACGCCGGAAGACAGGCTTGGACACGATCCCCATGCGCTGCGCGTATTCCATGTCCTTGCTGCTCTACCCGGAGGCGTACCGCGAGGCGGCTTGCAGCCATATGTTGGTTTACCCTCGGAGACGATCAATTCCATTTGTGACCAACTCTCGCGTCTTTCCTTCATCCAAACAGAGAATACCAGCCGTCTCATCTTAACGAGACCTGTCCGCGAATATGCTTTTCGTTTCTCGGAATTCGACGAGCAGACCCGAGACATGCTTTTGTCACAGATCATATCTCTCGCGGAAATTCCAAAGAGCCAACTCCGTCCCGGGGCACCCGAATTCATCCAGACTGTTAGGCAATTCGAGGATGAGAGGACCAATCTCGAAAATATCCTCTTTTCCTTCCTCGACAAAAATCTCCTGATTGCAGTCGAAGCGGCCTTGCAATATTTGCAACCGCTATGCGCAGTGAGGCCCTCTTTGAAATTAGCCATCCAAGCTGTGCACGTCGCGGAAAAGCTTCCCGACCCTCTCCTCCTTGCGAAAGCTTTGCAAACCATGGGGGAGGTGCAATACACCGGCGGGAATTTTGACGCCGACAAGGTGTTTGCCAGGGCCGAGGTTCTCTTCAATAATTCCCAGGATGAAGTTGGGGTTATAGGCGCGTTGGAATGCCGCTTTTTCTTATCAGAAATTCGGCACCGCTCCGGCCTCATGCACTACGAAACGGATGGGCTTGAATATGCAGAGGGATTTGAGGACGCCGTGCAGCGTGCATCGACTCTCACCAGCAAAGCGGGGAAACGATGCTATGCACATGGAGTCCTGAAACTTGCTGCCGCTACCAAGGACAACGAGCGTGCAAAAAAACTACTCGAGGCTGCTCAATCTGTGTTCGAAGATCTGAAAGACGGTTACGGGCGGACTCTCTGTGAATTCCGTTTAGGGAAACTACCGTCCATAAAAGCAGCGACGATATTTCAAGACTTCGGAGATCTTCAGATGGCAGCGCGGTGCTATCACAGTGTCGCTCCTCGGGGAGTAGAATACATCAAGATCAACGGATCCAGGGAAATCGTCCTCATAGTGCTTCGGCGAGCCGGGATGGATAAACGTCTCGAATTCCTCAGGAAGGCCATCGACATTTACGAGCTTCTGGGACGACATCTGGACGTCGCGTTCAGCCAATATCATCTTGCGCAGCTTCTTCCGCCAAAAGAGGCCATTAGCTTGTATTCGCGAGCCATTTACCAGTTCAACCTTTCCCGCTTCACCCATCACAGAGAGCGAGCTCAGCTTGACATGTGCTACTCGTTGATGGAAGAGGGAAGCTACACCGAAGCTGTGGCGTACCTTGAAGTTCTGCAGCACCAGATCGGATACTGCGGCCACCTCTTTACAGTACGCTGCAGGGAGCTGCTCACAGAATGCCACTGCCGATTGAATGCGCTTCGCCCGGCTCTACAAGCCGTCAGGGCAACTCTAATAGCTATTCAGGAATTGGACAGTGACCACTCTAGCGAGATCGAATCCCTCACTCCCAAATACACAAACCTGTTGGCCGCGCTGGATGGACCTTCGGACACTCTGCCTGCGATCGCATTTGAAACTCATGCTGAAATGCGCTCCAGGTTCATAGAGGTCCATAGCGGACCGTAAATGAAGGCGACAGTTGGGCGAGATCATCTGCTGTTACTTATCTTGTATTACATTTCTTTTGAGACCAAATTTTAGAACATGTTGAACGAAAAATTCAACCACCTTCCCGAAGGGCATGTGACTACAGCGCATTGAACCAGTATTGAACCGAATTGATCCAGTGATCGTGAAACGGTCAAAGGAATTCAAGTCCAGTACATTATAACCGACTCTGCAGGAGCATTACCGAGATATTTGACGCGAGAGAGCCGGAGGCGGGTAAGCAGAATTATTGTGCGGTCCTGTGTGAGTTCTTGTCAAGGTTCAAACAATCGCAAAACTGCACAGCTCGCAAATCATTATTTCTGTGCTCACCTAAATCACACAGCATCTACAAAATGCTAGCCAGCCCCTCAAATTTCATGACTGGCCAGCCGCATAACGTCCAAGAGCTCGATCTCGCAGGAATAGTCGTCGACGCGAACGGCAGAGCCCAAGAATGGTGACCTGGTCTTCGAGGCCGGGTACGGCGCCAGGGCGGAATACGTCAATGTCCGGGCTGCGTCTCTGGTGTTTTAACCACCCAATGTCACCCTAGTCGAAGCGGCCGGGTTTCCCGTCGCGCTGTTGCCCCCAAATCAAGTGGTCGCAAATCTGAAAGTGCGCGCGGCACAGACAGTGTGCATCAACTCCAGCGTAGGCCTGTCTGCGATCTAAATAGCAAAATCTATGGGGTGCACGGCGGTCGCGACCGCGAGCAGACAAAATAGGGAGTTACTTCTCAGTCTAGGCGTCGACGAGGTCAGCCTAGCCATAACAAATACCTTGACGTCCACTTATCATTAGCGTTCAGTTGGCGACACACGCGCAGCCTTAGTTGAACAACTCCGCAAACGCACTGGGCCCAAATTCCACGCCATGTTCGACGTCGTAGGGCTCCCGGACGCCACCTTGTTCCGGCACAATGTGGAGTACCTGGTGCTCAATGGCATCCGATACATCAGCGCGGGCCGGTTTCCCACCTCGGGCGCAAGGCCTTCTTAGCCATACTGCGCCTCATTTTCGAAAGCAACCTTCAGCCGTCCTAGCTCAGCGGGACACCGCGCAAATTCGCGTACGTGGAGGGTTTTTCTATATGCCATTAGTGTGGTGACCGGCAGCCCAGATTTGACGTCCGCAGAATAGTAAAGTGTCCGGAGGACAAGATGTCCTTCGACCCTATGCGTACGCTGGTAGCAAACGGTCCGCGCTCCTCCATCCTAATATGTCGTCAACATTTGAAGGTTGGGCTTGTATTTCCCAGGCGCTGTGAGACCGGCCGTAGACTCGGTACATTCGTTCGACCGAGCCGGGGTAATGGCGGCATATGAAAGCTTATGACGAATTGCGCAGTGGGCAAGGTGGTGATCAGGATTATAAGTTGACAGATTGAAACTATATTGGAAGTTTCTGACCGATTTTCGTAATTTTTCCTAGAGCCCAGAACTGTTAGTTGAAAATTAGGATGCGACTCGGTATTGGCTCTGGGAGTTGAGAGTTGAGTTGCTGCAGTAGATTAGGCCAAAAAAACTATGCAGAACACAGCTAGAAGGATAATCCGGGCACGTTCAAGAAAACCTGAACCCTCAAACCAACCATCGTGCATCGGCTCGCTGTATTCGGGAAGCCATGTCCGATTATCTGGGTGAAGTTGAGCGAAACGAAAGGAAACCATTCAAATGCAGAGGAAAGATATTGAGACGCACGGAATTGAGAAATTCGGACTGTTGCACTAAGTTTATAAATCATGCGATGGCCTGGGGCGTGGTTAGCGAGTTTCACTCTAGAAAGGTGGTCATGGAGACGGAGCTTGTCACGGCGCGCAATGCGCTCGTTGGAATAAAATGGAACCCTCAAATTCATAGTCATAACCCTCAAGCACCGTCTTCTTGTTCCGAAGAAGCCACACCGGAGCCTTCTCAATCGTTTCCGGACGGCCCAAGGTTTCTCGGCACGCTTCAAGAAAGTGGCCCGTTCAATCTCGTCGTCTGACCTGTTGTCAAATATTTACCCCAGAACGCCGTTGGTTCGCTCGTTGTGGATGACCTGCATACATGTCCTAGAATCAAATTAAAATGAGCGTCGAGGACTTGCAGAGCGGTGGCACGCACTGGTATTTCTCTCCATACCCAAGAGCCACACATCGTGTGGACAAATGGGCCCTAGATATTTGGTGGACATTTGCCGAGGGTTCTGAGAGCAGCGTCCAAGAGTTGCGCGCATGGGACTATCCACCTGCCAGCGTACGCATACTTATACGGGAGTTCGGAGACCTGTCGCGTCAAGGCGGCTCGTTTAAGGCCAAAGTGACTGGAAAATTACCGCTACATGGCGGTTAGTCGAAAGTCTCGCGGGGAAAGAGGCCTGACCGCACAGTTGGTTATGCGCCCTGGTCGTTCTGGTCAAGTCCAAGCGGGTCATGTGATCGCATTCCTGCCACTGAATCGCGCACCAATCGCGCAACAAACCAACCTGCTGTTTCAATCTGGGCTGCGCAGGCAATCCTCGTCCTCCTCCAAACTCTTCTGAAGTCATGGTGCGGCGACGCGAGTTCAGGGGCGGTGGCCAGGAATGAATGGGGCGGCTTGTTGGCGGGTAAATTTAAAATCGGTGTTTCGGACTCCGAGTCGGTAAGAACTTAGAACTGGTGTATTCTTTTGGTTGTATTGGGCTGATACCTGGATTATATAGTTCGAGACTCGGGTGGTCTCTCTTTAGACCTCGTAATAACTGCGCGAACTCGGCAGAAGTGAGCACACATCTTTTTTTCCCTTGCAGCCACTGGCTGATGTCACAATTAGGCCGTTCTTGCGCTTGTTTTCAGACAACCATGTCTAATCTTCCGTCCGAAGTCTTGCTCGCCATCGCGGAATTGGTAGAGGACAATGTTGTTCTTTTAAACCTCCGGCTTGCATCGCAATCCTTCAACGCTCTCGTGTGGCACAAGTTACGCGCGTCCAATTTACCCTGGTTTTCCGTGTTGTCTCTATGAGAGATAGTGTCGAGAGTGCCGAAGGGCTTGCTTGCCTCCAGGCCGGTGGCGCAGCGACGGTAAATGCGGTGCAGGAGATCGTTTTCCGAGCACATCCTGAAGCGGAAGATAGGGACTTACACGACAAATACCACTCCCCCCAATCTGGCCATTCCGTCGATGATGACGCAGTCGACGAGCCCGTGTCTGGTGAAGAAAGCAGAGACGCTCTTTTTCCGCGTTCTCTGGCCTGGCGAAATTCTGCAATCTCAGGGCTCTGCACTTTGAATTTTCGGGAACCTGGCTACTTCCCTTCATAATCCATCCCACTATCTGCTTCTGCAAGACGGATCATTTGAGGCACTGACTGCCCACCCACCGCCCCCTCTCACTTCGTTGACGCTCGAAAACCTCATCCCTGTGCTGCACGAAATATATTCCAAAACCTCTTCCGCTCATTGACAGCACTCGATGTTTCAATTCTCGCGGACATTGGATACCGTAGCCCTCCGCTGGGCTATACTCCAGAATGCTACCAGTTTCACCTCCCTCGCTCTCCGCAGCAGCAGGCATCCTATCGGGGTCCGCCCAGCATTGCGACTCGGTGACATCCACCTCCCCATGCTCACTACGTTATCGCTACAGTATTTTATTGGACCACGCCCGCGCAGACTACGACATCGTCGAGTTCATCCTGCGCCACAAGGCCACGCTGACGCGCCTCAAGCTCGTCGACTTCCACGTGTACGGCGTCGAAGAGGGCATGTACCCGCGCCCATGGCACGCTACTAGTATCCTACGGCGCTTCCAGCAGGAGCTCGTGGGTCTGCGCTCCTTCAAGCTGCTGGCGTCCAAAACCAGCGGGGAGCGGTTCGGGTACTCCTTCCCGCAGCCTTTGGATGAGTGTATTGACTGGAGAGCGCGCAGCGATACCGCGCCCTTGGACATACCTGCGCTCGAGGCTTGGTTTCGGCGGTGAAATCGGATCGTCACTGCATCCGTGACCGCAAAACTCGGTAGAAGGAGTGCACTATTTGACCACGTATTGTACGCTGGACAAGAAATTCATAGCTTCCAGAGGTTCCTCCGTCCAAAGATCTCAGTGGTAGCCAACGCGCCGGACTGTGAGATTTACGAATTAATTGCACGCACAATGGCCAGTGCGCGCAGGAGAGTCAGCAATACCGCCCAAAGACAAGTTGAGCCGTCACGGTGAAAGTCGCGGTGCCTTTTTTCCAAGAGAGAACCGAGAGGTCTACACGTGCGGTCCACACGCCCAGGACGCGAGAAACGGAGTACTAGTTTTACAAGTGTCTGATGAGATTCGCGGTCCTTGATACTACGCTCGCCGCAGAGCAACGAGAACGCGTAATGCTTCTGGGTGCGCGCGTGGCAGCCACGAGCAAGGACAGGGGAGACTGAGCAGGACCTTCTGGACTCGTAGTAGAGGTAGATAGCGCGCGCCGCACGGTAGCGGAGAAGCACGCGCGGGAGCGGGTGTCCAGGGCGACTTGAGTTGCAGTGCGGTCCCGTTGCAAACAGCCGTAAGTCGTTGTCGAGTCGAGGAGAGCGAGGCGTCCAGTCTTAGTAAGTACTAGCGGCAACAAAACAGCATCACAAAGAGATCACGACGGAGGTCGCGTCGCGTCGAAAAAGGACGGAAAAAATACACCCAAGCAAGATACATGAAAGCATTGGATGGAATTTATGCGAATACTGTAAGTGCGGCAGTAGATCATAACAGCGTGCGGGAGAGGAGACGAAGACGAAGACGGGAAAGCGATGGGTGTTTGTTAAGGATTACATGCACGAACAGCAGCGCTATACCAAGAGCGAGGACAGACACCTGTCCCCCAAGCAACACACCCACCCACCCAACAAACACGAGCAGCACCCCACCCCACACGTCGTCGTCGTTTTTTTGGGCGGCCGTCTAGTCGAGGCTGGCCTCGACCTCCTTCGTGGCGTCGGCGGCCTCGACATCAAAGTTCTCGACGAGGTCGGGGACGTCGTCGTCGTCGTCCTCTGCGGGGGCGCCGCCGGCGGGCCTTTGTTGGATGGCCTGGTAGGATTCTGCGAGCTTGCGCAGGGACGCGAGGGAGTCGGGGCCGAGCTGGTTGAGGATGCCGGGCACGAGCTCGGTCAGCTCCTTGACGTGGCCCGTGCCGTAGATGGCGAAGGTGTTGGCGGAGAGCGCGGCGTGTACTGCGGCGGGTCGAGTCAATATACATGTATTATTTTCTTTGCATACAAAAATGCACCAACCTTTCGGTGCGGAGAAATGCAGGACATTGCCGTCCTCGCGGAACATGTTGACCTCCTCGACGCCGGGGATGGGCTGGACATTCAGCTTTTTGAGCGCGCCCTGGAGCTTTTTGTCGTCCTGCACAGTCGACGCCTTGGTTTTCCGCACAACTTTTCTGCGCACCGTGCCCTTCCCGCCTTGAATTTACACCGCACACGTAGGAATAAAAGATGATCGATGCAATCCGTCAGCACACGGATGGATACGGCTCCGCGCTGCATGCTCACCGATCCTGGAAGCGGCGGCCGCGGCCTGGAGCTTAGCCAACTTTGCGGGGTCGAATTGTGGGGGCATGGTGAATGGGAGAGGGCTTGGACGAGAGCGTCACGGTACGGCGTCCAAGGCGGGAGAAAAACTGTGAGATGGATAGTCCTCTGAAATAAACATGCCAAAATACCGCGTCAGTCAGCTTCGACTTGGCTTCGACGTCAATTCGACGTTCCAACTTGTTGTAAGTAGGCTTCTTAGGGGCTCTTGCGAGTCCAAGTAATCCACAAAAACATAGGCTTTTCACCGAATTCAAGAATTCAAAACAAATCGCGTCGAGCTCGAGGTCGCGTATACATAATTAATTATACACGCCTCCGCATTGCAGAGACGGACCCGAAATTCTGTCTTGAACGCGCCACTTGAAGACTTCCAACCGTGAGCCGCAAATTGCAACCAATATCGCGACGGAATCGCACAAGAACGCACACACGAGTTTTCGGAACATCGATCCAGACAAGACTTTGAAATGTCAACCACTACTGGTACTCCCACCGCCCCCGTCATCCGCGCCGCGCGCCCCGAAGACGTCGTATGTCTCAAGATTCTCTGCAGCGAGGCTGATCAAAATTGATACTCTATGTAATTTTGCGCCCCGCCGCAGGACGACATCCTGCAGCTCATCGTCGATCTCGCGACGTACGAGAAGGAGCCCGACGCCGTCAAGGCCACGCCTGAACTCGTGCGTCCACATCTCCCGCTTCAAATCCCAAATCGATGAAAAAACTAAATAAAAAAAATCATTCATTTTATGAATCCCGCGCAAAGCTCCGCCAAAACCTCTTCGGCGCGACACCCTACGCACACGCGCTGCTCGCGTTCCTCCCTGGCGCCGAGAAACCCGTCGGCCTGGCGCTGTATTTCTTCAACTACTCGACGTGGACGGGTAGGCCGGGGCTTTATGTGCGTTTTGCGCGTTTTCTAGTCTTTTATCGGCTCGTCGGATTATGGTTATGGGTGAAAGGGAAGGGTCGTTCCGGACGGTCTCTTTTATTGTTCTTTATTTTGTCCCAAACTGCCTCCCAGATCGTTGTGCTGACACGCTACCCCCAGCTCGAAGACCTCTACGTCTCCCCCGAGCACCGCAACGCCGGCCTCGGCAAGGCGCTCTTCGGCGCGCTGGGCAGGGTCGCGCGCGAGAAGGTGTGCATGTCGTTGTCTTTAAATAGTAAGTTCTAATATACTGATCGTTTTCGCAGAACTGCGCGCGCCTCGACTGGGCCGTCCTCAAAGTACGTATGCCTCGCCACCCTCTCCTTACCCCCTCCCCTCCTCTCCCCTTGTTCCCCCTCCGATTCCAATATACCCTCACGTCCGTGCTCACTTATATCCTCTCCTCGTCCCCACTGCTACTGCTACCCTTTAAATCACTCGCCCTACTACACTCCTCGCTCGCTAACGCTGACGCCCGCCAGTGGAACGCCCCCTCGATCGCCTTCTACGAGCAGACCCTCAAGGCCGCGCAGATGAGCGACTGGGTTGGCATGCGCCTCGACGAGGACGGGATCACGAGCCTCGCGCGATTCGCGCTTGCCGAGGAGGCGAATTAATTGATTCAAGTATAGCCTTAGGTAGGCAAGGGGCGTGGGGGCGATTTGGATGAAGACACAGATACAGACGACGTTGTGGAAAGGAGGGAGGGTGAGCAAATCCGGCAAGGGGGTGAGGGCGAGGGTGAGGAGTAGCCTGGAAATGAATGAATATGTATTAATAAACGCAGTCGGGGCGGAGGGCTCCAAAAGAAGAAACCCGTATCGAAAGAAAATGAAAATGAAATGAAAAGAACGCTGTGTGTACATGAAAAGAAGGAAGGGGAGATCTAGAACAGCAGAATTCAAGAAAGGAAAGACGAGAATTTTGAGGCTCCGAGATCGATTTGGACGACGATGCGACCCCGTCTCTACAGCGCGCAACGCCACCAGCACTAAGTACGCGTGTCGAGAAGAAAAACGCCAGTCGCCACTCGCCACACGCAGATCCGGAGTGCCAGTTCGTTCCTCGTGGGTCTCCCTCTAATTCGAATACAATTCGCCTTCGCGCGAATCCACCCCAGATTGGAGAATCCGACACGACGCAGCGCATCGAGCAGATAAGATTTAGAATTTGAATAAGGTAGGTAGGTTGCAAGGTTTGTACACCTAAATCGCTTAGCTCGAATTGAGTTGGGCTGACGTATTGCAACGAGGAAGATGAATGCTGTAAATATGAAAAGCGTTGCCTGTCGACGTCGTGTGACGAATGAGCGAAAGGAAGTCGAAAAAAAAGGCCGCTCGTCGATCGTGCGCGTGAAGCTTTGAAGACCGGTCTGGCGTCAAAAAAACAAGAGGTCTAGATCGTGCGCGTGAAGGCCAGGCCGAGCCCGGATCGAATTTAGGACAAGTCGCCAAGGAAAAGCGTCGTCCACATCGAAGACCTTGGAATATTGGCCAGCGCCGCATTGCATTGGATTGAGGAGACGCGCGCGTGTAAGCTTTATGTATAATAATATTCCAAGATTCGCGGTTGCCGCTGTACAACAAGTTTTATGACTCGCGCCCCAGTGCCCACGCATCGATCGCTCGCTCAGACGCCATCGTAGCTCGCGCCGCCGGCCTGTCGTGGATGTGAGATTCAGATGTGGGACGTAGCGAGGGGCGAGAAATAAAATCATGGAGAGTCGCGGAAGATGGAATCATGGACGGGGGATAGTAATAAATTGGATAGGAAAGTTCAAGACACGGAGACGCACCTTCCGAAACCGCTTAACAATGGGATCCTCGTCGAGATCGGTTTTGTCGCGGGCGGCGACCTCGATGGAGTAGACGCGCAGCACGCTCTTGACGTCGGCCGCGTGTACGGAGATCTGGATGCGACAATGTTGTGGCGGAGGGAATGTGCGAATAATAAATAAAAAAGGGAGCAAGGGCGTGAATCAGTACGCGCGGAAAGCAACGAGTAGCGAGACAGACGCGCCCTTGCTTTGCGCATGACCTTGCATGATTCGCCTATCCAGGTAACGAGTGCAAACTTCTCCCGAGTGGACTCCTTGTCGTTCGAGTACGACACGCGCACATAGGCGTATGACGCCTTGCCGTCGTCCAGCAGCTCCCGCACCTCCGCCAGCCCGCCCGACCCAGTCGAGGTCAGCACCAGCTTGTCTGAGCGGTCGTTCTGCGATCCGGGGCATAGTGAATCCCAGCGCGAAACTGTTATTTTTGGCCACCGACCTCATAGTCGAGCAACAGCCAGTTGGTCTCAGATTTGTCCGAGCGCACGTCCAGATACGCTGCGACCAGCAATCAGGGTTAGGGTTAGTCGGATGGTCGGGGCAATCGCACCGTCGTTTATGGCGGGATCCGCAAGGTCGGCCATGTATTATAACAGAGGAGAGAAAGAGAAAGCAAAGAGGAATTGAAAGGAGAGAGATGCCGCCGAGTCCAGACTCAAGATGGTGATCGTGATCGCCGCAGCGGCTGTGCTACCCGCTTCTCCTCTTCCTGCGCGCTGGGCTGTACATGGCCACACGATGCACCGCGCAGAATGACAGTGTAGCACTGCAACGGCGGATATGAAGCCGCTAATAATGGTTCATTCATGTTCAAGGCTCAAGGTCGATCCGGTCTCGACGAGCAACTCGTTGGTTATCTACCTCTTTGAATGGCCTGAATTGCAAGAGAGGTGGTGCATCGGAAGAACAATTAGGCCACTATATCGCCGCCGAGCTAGATTATTACCCCTCTATTCGCTTACAGAGAACTTGAGGAACGACATTGGAACAAGTGGTCTCGCTGAGCCCTGGCCCCAAGCCGCAAAAATCTCGTCGTCAATAATACAATTCTCAACTCCGAAAAATACTGGAGCTCCGGCTGGTCCGTGTCTTGGTCAACTTTACATTATTATAACACCTTTGCGTTTACTTGCACCGCGGAAATCAAGCTCTGCGGCGCGGCATCGTCCAAATCCTTGGTCTGGCGGCTCACTTCGTCGCTGCGATAATCCTGCGGGGAGCCAAAGAGGTATCCAAACCGCTCTGGCTCCGGCGTCCAGCCGTCGGGCGTGTCCGTCAAGAGCTGGAAAGAGCGCAGACCCACAAGCTCCTGCTGGAAGCGCTCTAAGACAGCGTGCCACGGGCGCGGATACACACCCATTTCGTCGTATGCGTAACCGTGGTAGAGAGGACCGGGAACGCGGGCGGATGCGTTCTTTAGCGGGCGACGTTGGCGGGCGACTAGCAGCAGCGAACTCAGTGGGGAAGCGAGCCGAGGCGGTGATAAGGCCGCGCGAAAGTCTGGGGCGAAACGGTCCGCGCGAGCTGTACGTGTCATGGCGGGAGGCTGCGTATTTCTACCCGTTTCGACGTCAGGGATGCGGGCATGATTCCACCGCAGACACCTTGAAGGCCTCGAGCGCAGGTATATCCAAATGCGCGGCATCGTGGTTCGCTTGCCAGTCGGCGCGGCCATCCAACGGCCGAGGGAGGGAGTACCCGAACCGCTCCCTGCTGGATTTCGACGCCAGGAGCTTGAAGGAACGCAGACCCGAGAGCTCCTGCTGGAAGCGCTGTAGGACAGCGTGCCACGGGCGGAGGTACACACTCCTTGCGACACCGTACACGTAGCAGTCGACGAACTTGAAGCGTGTCAGCGTGGCCTTATGGCGCAGGATGAACTCTACGATGTCGTAGTCTGCGCGGCCGTGGTCTGAGATGAAATACTCTAGCGATAGCGTAGTGAGCGTGGGGAGCTGTGTGGCAATGCTGGGCGGACCCGATAGAATGTCTGCTGCTGCGGAGAGCGAGGGAGGTGAGGCTAGTGGCATTCTGGAGTATAGATGGAATGCTGGTTTCCCAGAAATCGCCCAGCGGGGGCTACGATATCCAATGTCTGCGAGAATTGAAACATCGAGTGCTGTCAATGGACGGAAAAGGTTTTAGAATGCCTCCGCGACAGACATTATGCGGCATTGGGATGAGGTTGCGTAGCGTCAACGAAGCAAAAGGGGGCGGTGGGTGGGCAGCCAGTTCCGCAAATAATCCGTGCTGCAGAAGCAGAAAGTGGGATATGGATTATGAGGGGAAGTACAAGTCGAACGAGCTTGAGAGGGCCAGAGGTCAGAAAATCGGACGGGATTCCACCGCAGAAACCAAGGCTTCGAGTGCAAGTTCATCCAAGTGCTGTGCATCGCGGATCGTTTGGTAGTCGACGTGGTAATAAGGCGGCGTATCGAAGAGGTACCCGAACCGCTCCAGTAAGGTCCAGCCGGACATGGACGCCAACAGCTGGAATGAACGGAGACCAGGGAGCTCCTGTTGGAACCGTTGCAAAACAGCGCGCCACGGGCGTAGGTACACGCCCTGCTCAACGCCGTACACGTAGCAGTCAACGAACTTCAGGTGTGTCAACGTGGCCCCGTGGCGCACAATAAACTCGACAATGTCATAGTCTGCGCGAGCAGGGTCGAGGACGAAGTAGTCTAGCGACAGATTGGTGAGCAGGGGGAGGTGAATTCCAGCGAGTGGTAGAGATGGGCGGACCCCCACTTGAGGATAGTTGCTGCTGAGAGCAAGGGAGGCGAGGTTCGTGGCATTTTTCAGTATGGATGGGATGCTGGTTTCCCAGAAGTCACAGAGCTGCGGGTCATTGTAGCCACGATGGCTAACAGTATCGAACTCGAACCCATACCCGCGACATCCGTCAGCGATAACTGTGACATCTAAGGCGGTCAAGGGGCGGAAGATGTTTTGGAATGCGTCTGTTGCGTAGATGTTATGTGGTATGGCGATGAGATTGTGCAGCGCCAACGAAGTGAGGGAGGGCGGCGGATGTGCAGCGAGGACCGCGAATAGTCCGCGCTGCAGAAGGAGAAAATGGGATGGATTATCAGACGCTTCAAGTTCCCGAAATTTGCTGTGAAACTTGAAGCGTAGAATCTTGAGGTTACAGAATTTGGTGAGGCCAGAGAACGCGGCAAAAAGAGCGTCTCTTCCTTCTTTACCGGAGACGTCCTCGTCGCTGTCTTCCGGACTTTCTCGGAAAACAATCTCCTGTACCGCGTTTATAGTCGCTGTATCACCAGCCTGCATACAGGCAAGCCCTTCGGCACTCTGCACACTATCTCTCACAGAGAGAACGCGGAAAGCCAGCGGCGCCACGAGAGCGTTGAATGTTTTCGACACGAGCCGAATTTCAAGAGGGACAGCAGTGTTCTTCGCCACGACGAATTCCACGATGGCGAGCAAGAGTTCTACAGGAAGCTGGGGCATGGTTGTTTGAACGCGAGGCTAAGAACGACCCAATTGGGATGACAGCTTTGTATGCTCGGCATTTTCCGCGATCAACTTGAGCTCTCTTGTCTCCATCCACCATGGCTAGGACGCATCGACAGGAATATCGGACATAGAAAGAGGACAAGGAGAGGAAATTGTCTAATTGGGACGACAGCGCCTAACTTTACACTAAATTGATAGTCACTTCAAGTTGGTTCTGACCGAGCCATCCAAATCTCTCTGACGAGACGTGAGGCTAACCACATCTAGAAACGGCGTAAACAGTGGAATGCTCGACACTTTCCAGCCACTTTGGCCTCAAATGACCCGCCTTGACGCGACAGGTCTCTGAACTCCCATAAGTATGCGTACGCCAGGTGGATACTTACTTAGTCCCATACCCGCAACTCTTGGACTCTGCTCTCGCGGAAAATGTCTGCCGAATCTCCAGGGCCCATTTATGTCCGAGCGATGGGTGGCTCTTGGGTATGGAGAGAAATACAAGTGCGTGCCACCGCTCTGCAAGTCCTCGACGCTCATTGTGATTTCATTCTAGGACATATATGTCGCCTAAACTCAAGTCCCTCATCCACGACGAGCGAACCAACGGCGCTCTGGTGTACATCTTGGACAATAGGGCGGACAACGGGATTGAGCGGGCCATTCTCTTGACGCTCCGGTGTGCCTTCTTCGGGACAAGAAGACGGTGCCGGAGGGTTATGACTATGGATTTGAGGGGAACGAGGTTTGTTAATTAGTTTATTATAATTTCATTCCAAAGAGTGGACTGCGCGCTGTGACAAGCTTCGTCTTCACGGCCACCTTTCTAGCGCGATTGAACTCGTCAACCACGCCCCAGGCCATCGCATGATTTATCGACTTGATGCAACAGTCCGAATTTATTAATTCACGTGCGTCTCAATCTCTTTCCTCTGCGTTTGAGTTGTTTCATTTCGTTTTACTCAACTTCTCGAAAATGGCTTACCGAACACAGCCCGATGCACGATGGTTGGATTGAGGGTTCAGGTTTTCTTGAACGTGCTCGGATTATCCTTCTAGCTGTGTTCTGAATGGTACTTTTTAGCCTAATCTACTGCAGCAATTCAACTTTTAACTTTTAGAGCTAATGCCGAGTCGCATCCCAATTTCTAACCTAACACCGGCCGCAGCTCTACCTCCATGTGTAAGTTCTTTCTTTCGCACTGTCTCGCAGTTCTAGACATTACTTCCGTTGACCACAGTGTATCTTCCAATAACTGCAATTAAAATTGACAATATAACGCACAGCTCTGGACTCTAGGAAAAATTACGAAAATCGGTCAGAAACTTCCGATATGTTTCAATCTGAATCCTAATTACCATCTTGCCCACTGCGTGATTCGTTATAAGCTTTTCATACGCCGCCATCACCCCGGCTCGGTCGAACGAATGCACCGAGTCTTCGATCGGTCTGACAGCGTCTGGGGAATAACCTTCGAATTTTGACGGCACACTTATTAGGATGGAGGAGCATGGACCTTTTGTACGGACCAGCGCACGCACAGCGTCGAAGGACATCTAGTCTTCCGGACACATCACCATTCTGCTGAGCTACCGGTCACCATACAAATGGACGCATAGCGTCGAAGGACATCCACTCCTCCGGACACATCACCATTCTGCTGAGCTACCGGTCACCACACTAATGGCATGTAGGAAAACGCTCCACGTACGCGAATTTGCGTGGTCCCCCGCTGAGCCAGGACGGCCGATTGCCCAAAGTAAGGAACCCGCCCACCCTGATGTAGATGCCATCGAGCTCCAGGTAATCCGCTCTGTGTCGGTACACGGTGGCGTCCGGGAGCCCCACGGCGTCGAACATGGGGTGTAATTTGGGCCCAGTGCGTTTGCGAAGTTGTTCAACCAAGGGGGCACTTTTGTAGTCTATGGACCGAACGCCATTGATGAGTGGACGTCAGGGCATTTGTTATGGCCAGGCTGACCTCGTCGACGCCTAGACTGAGAAGTAACTCCCTATTCTGTACGCTCGCGGTAAATTTTGCTATTAGATCGCAGACTGGGCTACGCTGGAGCTCCCGGCGTTGATGCACGCTGTCTGTCGCGCGCGCACTTTGAGATTCGCGACCGCTTGATTGCAGAACGGGAAACCCGGCCGCTTCGACTAGGGTGACATTGGGTGGTTAAAGTACCAGCCGGGAGGGATATTGACGTATTCCGCCATGGCACCGTCCCTGGCCCCGAATACCAGGTCGCCATTCTTTAACTGCGTGCCGTTCGCATCGACAATCATTCCTGCGAAATCGAGCTCTTGGACGATATGCGGCCGGCCAGCCATGAAATTTGGGAGACTGGTTAGCATTTTTTAGATGCTGGGTGGTTCAGGTGAGCACAGAGATGATTTCCGAGTGCAGTTTTGGAGCGTATAGTAAGTTAAGCGCGAGCGTGACGATAGCTGGCTAAGTAATTGTTGCTTATGAGAAGCGTACAAAAAGTAAGACCGCCGGCGCAAGTAATTTCGCAAATGTGTACAAATTATGGTTCGGCATTAATCGCATCCGCTTCGGGAATGTGGTTGAATTTTTTGTTCGGCATACTGGGTGGCCGGCTAACTGGAAGCGTACTACCGACCTAATGGGAGATAATATATTCTTTTGCGTGTCTAGGTTCATTGGTGGGTAAACATGAAATCGATAAATTACAATTACAGTAATAATGGTTGACTTTCCATAAGGCATTTTTTATTCCCGAGCCTTTTTGAGGGGTGCCAACCATGTCGGCATCAGGTTTACTTCGATTAGTTTAATCGTTCCGTGTTCCCATAACCAATAGAAACTTGAATAATCAAAGCTCATTATCTATGTTGAACAGCCCATGCACCTTCGCACAACACTTCGGACACGTCTTTGATGCTTATTGTGTTCTTTCAAGCCAACGGATGCGTCGTCGCTGCATCCCAGCATCATCTATTCTCCACAGCCCCGTTGAATTGAGGAGGAACGCGTCAATCGCACATCGTTGGCGCGTCAATCGCGTTGTGAGCCGCGATCCCGAGAGTCAATTCTCGCGCAGCCGCGGATGGCAGCAGATGAAATTTAGTAATTTCTGCTCAACTTCGTGTGGGAGGTAGTAATCTCCTTGTGAAATCGAAAGCGAGCAGTGGAGGCGACGTTACCTCAAGTCGTTTCGTAACAATTTGCACCCAAAAGCAGCGACGTGAGAAGCGGAACAGTACGTACTTGGCCTAAAACGGTTTATTCGAGACCAGAATAATCTGAAGAGGGGGTAGCGACCCCCCCTCCAGATTATCATAAAATGAAGGTTTAGAAGAGGGCTGAAAATAATCTAACCAAGATCTGAAGCCGATGGGGTCCCGACAGCTGTCTTGTCAGTGCAGTGATTCAGCGGTTATAGAGGATAAGATATTCGAAAACATTCTTTAATGCTTATGGAAAGTCAACCAATTCTACTCTCCTAGGTCAAATGCCTCCGTTATTTCCAGTTCACTAGGTAACTCGATGAATCTGGAGCCCATTTCAGCATGAGCTTGAAATGCGATAGCAGGCAGCGTGTCTGGAGGCCCATCCAATGCGGCCAACAGATTTGTGTATTTGGGAGTAAGAGATTCGATCTCGCTGGAGTGGCTGCTGTCCAGTTCCTGAATAGCTACTAGAGTTGCCCGGACGGCTTGCAGAGCCGGGCGAAGCGCATTCAGTCTGCAGTGGCATTCTGTGAGCAGCTCCCTGCAGCGTACTGTAAAGAGGTGGCCGCAGTATCCGATCTGGTGCTGCAGAACTTCAAGGTATGCCACAGCTTCGGTGTAGCTGCCCTCTTCCATCAATGAATAGCACATGTCAAGCTGAGCTCGTTCTCTGTGATGGGTGAAACGGGAAAGGTTGAACTGGTAAATGGCTCGTGAATACAAGCTAATGGCCTCGTTTGGTGGAAGAAGCTGCGCAAGATGATATTGGCTGAACGCAACATCTAGATGTCGCCCTAGAACCTCGTAAATGTCGATGGTCTTCTTAAGTAATTTGAGAATTTGGTCCATGCCGGATCGCCGAAGCACTGAGAGGACAATTTCTCTGGATCCATGGATCTTGATGTATTCTAGTCCCCCAGGAGCGACACTGTGATAGCACTGCGCTGCCATCTGAAGATCTCCGAAGTCTTGAAATATCGCCGCTGCTTTCATCAACGATAATTTTCCTGAATAGAGCTCACAGAGAGTCCGCCCGTAATCGTCTTTCAAATCTTCGAATACCGATTGAGCAGTCTCGCGTAGTCTGTTTGCGCACACTGTGTCTTCGGTAACAGCGGCAAGTTTCAGGACCCCATGCGCATGACATCGTTTCCCCGCTTCACTGAAGAGAGTCGATGCACGCTGCACGGCGTCCTCAAACCCCTCTGCATATATAAGCCCATCCGTTTCGTAGTGCATGAGGCCGGAGCGGTGCCGAATTTCTGATAAGAAAAAGCGGCATTCCAACGCGCCTATAACACCAACTTCCGAGTCATCAGGCTGGGAATTAAGGAAGAGGACTTCGGCCCTAGCGAACACTTTATCGGCATCGAAATTCCCACCGGTGTATTGCACCTCCCCCATGGTCCGCAAAGCTCTCGCAAGGAGGAGAGGGTCGGAGAGCTTTTCCGCGACTTGTACAGCTTGGATGGCCAATTTCAAAGAAGGCCTCACTGCGCACAGCGGCTGCAAATATTGCAAGGCCGCTTCGACTGCAATGGGAAGATGTTTGTCGAGGAAGGAAAAGAGAATATTCTCGAGATTGGCCCTCTCATCCTCGAACTGCCGGACAGTCTGGAGGAATTCGGGTGCCCCTGGACGGAGCCGGCTCTTTGGGATTTCCGCTAGAGATATGATCTGCGCGAGGAGCATTTGTCGGGTCTGCTCGTCGAATTCCGAGAAGCGAAGAGCATATTCCCGGACAGGTCTGGTTAGAATGAGGTGACCGGTATGCTCTGTTTCGATGAAGGAAAGACGCGAGAGTTGGTCGCAGACGGAATTGATCGTCTCCAAGGGTAAACCAACATATGGCTGCAAGCGGCCTCGCGATACACCTCCGGGTAGAGCAGCAAGGACATGGAATACGCGCAGCGCATGGGGATCGTGTCCAAGCTTGTCTTCTGGCGTATATGCACGCATCGATTCCTCCAAAGATCTCTGGCCAGCAAGATGTGCCCCCAAGAGATTTGTGGCGGGATCGTCAATAATTTGTAATAAGTCGGCGGGGCCCAGCCTTCGCTGGTACGCGAGATTTGCGAGGACGACGATGTACTGCGGAATTCCCCCAACGAGTTTCAAGAGTTCGGTGAGCTGTTTTCTTTGGTGGGGAACAGGGTAAATTGACTGAAAGAGATATTCCGCCATTCTCTGAGAGAGCGGCTGAAGATGCAGGGTCCACTGTATGAAGGGAGGTGGTGTAGATGCCCAGCCGTTGGCCGTCAATAACACGACTAGACCATTTATCGTCGTCAATGTTTTGATGGCTGTCTCCGCGAATACCTTGTCGAGGAAATACAGGTGGTCCAAATCATCAAGCACCAGCATGATTCGACCCGGAGGATGCAGCCGTTGGATCATGGCCACTATTGTGTCCAGCCTAGTTTTGCAGGCAGTCGGCTCAAACTCGGCCGGCGGGATACCCATCTGCGCGGCCAAAATCTGAAGAAAGCTTGATGTGTCGGTGAGAGCATGACAATTGATCCAGTAGCGGTGGTCAACGGCGACCCGAATAGATTTGTCATGGATTGCGAGTAATGCCATAGTGGACTTCCCCATCCCATAACCACCCATGCAGGCAAGGCATGAGCGCATCGGATCGGAAAGTTCTCTAACAATGGACGCCAACTCCCCTTCCCGAATTTCCTTCGCCAAATACGCAGGCAAATTTCTGCAACACTATCATGAGCTATGGTGGTCAAACAATCATCCCATGACTCACGGAATGTGAGAATCGGTGGACGAGTCGTCAACATCGGTGCCAGAAGCAAAGGATTTGAGAAGCAGGGAGAATGCACGCGATGCAGAGGTCTGCCAGATTGCGCGAGCTTCGCTCAAAATTGGGGTTAGGCCCAAGACCATCGAAGACAGGGACGGGGTGAGGGTGGTTGGGCAACTCCGCGATGCTTGTCTCTATACCCCTTGCCACATCCTTTTAATAGACCCATGATTGAAAGGTTGACAGTTACTAGTATTAGCCCCCTCATTCGCTGACATGTGCAGACGACGCTATTGGCTCCCCCCCCAAAAAAAAAAGAACGCGGCTGCCTCCATTTTCACTCCTTGCGACAAAAGGCCACCCGAGCGGTCAACGCCGATAAGTATAGCGACACGAGCAAAGCGTGAGTTTCGCCGGACATCATGCAACATTGCTGACAGAACTCACCGAAGCGACAAGACTCCCACCAACTCCGCAGCCGGTTCGATGCTGTCAACGGAGGAAATACGCCAAGAGGTTTCGGCGATAATGCCGTATTGATGGAAGCACGTGAGGGACCTACAAAATCGGGAACCACAGAGGTAAGTTCGGTGGGGAAATCTCTGCGGGCGCTACTGGTGGAGAAAAATCCGCTGATACATCCATTGAGTCTTGAGGAGTAGGGCTCGCAAAAGTTGACCTCTTGCCGGACTTTCGTGATTTAGGATGAGTCACATGTGCCAAGGCTTACGTACCTGAGACTCTGCCAGTGAGGGCGGGCATCAGGAAAACTGCAAGTTAGGGCACTATGGAGCACTAGGCGAGTGCTAGGCGAACTAGGCGAGTGCTAGGCGAGCTAGGCGAGTGCCCCTAGTAACTTGCAGTTTTCCTGATGGCCGCCCGCCGCCGCCGCCACTTGGACGGGCACCAAGACGCCATGGCAAGACGTGTACGCCCGTGCAGCGTTGCAACGGTAAAATCGGATCCCCGCGGCTGGACTGGGCACGTTTGTTGACAAATCACCGCCGAAGTCATTCTAAATCAAGCGAGGCACGAGGTACAACTAATTCTATAGCGTCTGTCAAGAGAGACCAGTGTTCGCAGATTTGACAAGACACCGCCCCGCCAATATTGAAGATGTATATGCAACGCAGCAACTGACCTCGCCACTCTTTCCTACCAACTTGCCGAGTCTATGTCAACACCCGCCGACCTCTCCTGGTTGTTCACAGAATGTCGACACTTGGGAGACGACGGTGACGGTTTCGAGCTCAACGAAACAGAGTTTCTTGCTTGTCTCCTGAAAGATTGCAAAATCCAGACAGAAGAGCTCACGCGCCGCCGTCGGAAAATGAATCTTGCCATGAAAAACGCGAAGACGTTTTTGGACTGTTGTGACACATTCTTAGTGTCTCTCTCCAACATGAATATGGTTGTGGGTCCAGTGTACGGAGCTGTGAAATTCATCGTCACGGTGAAACATTTTCTCCATTGATAGGACCTTATTAAATTACACCTCCACAGATTTCTGCTGCAAAATCAGAGATTTTGGAAGGTATTGTATTGTGCCTAATTTAACCAATCTCTTATTGAGAAAATGTCAGAGGTCATTGATGGTTTAAACGAAGTTTTTGATGGCCTCCCCCTCGTCACTCATTCGGTCAAGCTCTCCAACCCCTCGAACCCGGACCATCGGGTGATCATTTCGGTGTTAAAAGCCTTTGTGACTTTTGTGAAAGATGTGAAGGGCTACGTAGGCGGTGAGCACCGTGATTATTTATTTTCCTCGAGTCTGTATTTAACCCAGATTAGAGAAAAACGAACCAGTTATACAACGCGGTATATCTTTAGGAACACAGTAAAGACATAAATAACCTTTGATTCTAGTCATAAGAACTTTCAAATCCACCGCCATTCTTCAAAACATTCAAAAAGCGAGGCAGAAAATGCGAAATGTGCTCGATCTGGCACAGTTCGGAGTTCTTATTAACAGTATCAAGACTCAGGCAGAAGGACACTTGCGTGAGTGCCATTATATTGCCAAACAGCCTTTTTAATAATGTCTTTTCTCATTTCAACAGGTGGAAAAGCGGGAAGAGCTGTTGAGCGCCTTCATTGCACGAATTACGAACATCACCTCGCCCAATATGTGGCAAAAACGAGCGCCATTGAGAATCCCTGCGCTTGGAGTGACTCACATCCCTCCATTGTACACTGGCTATCCTCCGATGTTGAAGCATCTCAGCTGTACATTACTGGGCGCCCTGGCAGCGGAAAATCTGTGTTCGCAGCGCACATGATTCAGAAGGTGGCCCAAATGATCTCAGAGGACGCGTCCCCCGGGACATTATTGCTCTACTACTTTTGTGGCGCAGATCCCACAGTGGACCCATATTCAAATTTGCCACAAAAAGCTTCATTCAAAGCAATCGCCATGAGCTTCTTGCGGCAAATGCTGTCGACCAAAAACCGCAAGCAAATAGCGGACATTACCCTCCTGGAAGATTTTCTGGAGTATGCGTTGACTACTCAATCCGACAAATATCAGGATGTCGATCTACAGAAATGGATTGTTAAACTTTTGCCATCATTCGACGTCGTCAGGTGCGTGCCAATGACTCGCGCATATTGCATGGGTTCATCCTTTCCTTTTTGAAGGATCATTATCGATGCTGTGGATCAATGTGAAGATGCTCATCGAGGGCGCGGATTGCTTCCGTGGATCCTCAACGATGTTACGGCGCACATACTTCTTGTTGGATGCGACGGGTCGCGTGCCGACAAGTTCCTAGCTAGCTGGCCCAGAGTCACTCTCGGAAATACCGGCACTACACAGGCCGACCTGGAGTCCTACTCTCGCCACGTTGTTCGAAGCTACATCCCGGAAGGCAACCCCGTCGACGAAGCTCTCGTGCAAGACATTGTACAGCGATCAGAGAACATGTTCCTCTACGTCTTCTTTTTGGAAAACCTCATTAAAGAAGAAGACATGCCTCTATTCCATCCTGCAAAACGACTGGAATTGTTGAGAAAAACACCGCCCGGAATCTTCAAGATGTATTCCTACTATCTATACATCCAACTTCAGGGACTTCGCAAACTTCCAGCGGGATTCGGGCTAGACCGTGCCTTGGTCACCATTTTACAACTCCTTGTATTCTCTCCAAGCGCCGTCACTTGGGAGATCTTACTCGAGGTCTTGCAGTCATCTTCATTGCCCCAAGAGCTGGTACTCAACCGGGAAACAATCGAGACAATTGCGCGGCGTGCAGGAGGTGTTCTCTTCGATATTCGGGAGACCACTTACCGAGAGAGTGTCAATGTCCGCAGACACCACATCGTTCCAGTACATCGCACCCTTGTGGAGTATTTTCATGCATCAGACAATCTGCACTGGCTTGACGGAATTATCATTGATAGCTCGGGTCATACCGAGCTCGAGACGTTATACAAAACTGTCGCAGAGACTGGGCCGGCATCCCTCCTCGAGATATGTTGCGTCAGCCTGCAGAATCGGCGGTTTCAAAGTTTCCTCAACCGTTATCAGCACGCTGCGGATATCTGTCGGCAGTGTCTCGACGACTCCTCAACGAGAGGTGTTCCGCCGGGTTCCACAGCTACTCGACACGACCTACATCGCGCGCAGCTGCGGGGGCAGCTTTGCGAGGACCCCGCGTTTTCGTCATGCGATACAGTCGAGTTCGAGCAGCAGTGGTTGGATCGGCAATGGATGGCCGTAAGGCTGGACTTACAGTGGTCGAGAACGTGTGCCGAGGAGGTCGAGACCTATTCCTCAGAAGACGACAAAGCTGTCCCACAATCTCTTCGCGACGAGATCTTGCGACTGCGTATCAATTTACCCCGTATGACACGGCACTTGGAAATATGCCAAAGGGTATTGTCAGAACTGCAGACCTGGCATCTAACTGCTTATGCATTTAGGCGAGCCTTACTGTCCTTTTTTATTCGTACTAAATTCATTGACGGAATCGAATGTACAGAAACGTGGTCTTTTACCTCCATCTAACAAACCAGGAGGCTGCTCGAAGGCAGTGTCCAAGCGTATTTGAAGGCCTAATTCGAAGCTACTTAGATCAACTGGACTTACTCCTCTCTGCCATGGCCAGAGATATGTCGGTCGATTCTTCGACAGCCAAATTGGCTGCTATGATCTGCTCTTTAGAAGCTGTCTCTGACGCAGCCCGAAAGCTGGTATCCTCGCCTCAAAAATCCCGACTTTATCGACTTCTACAGATGATGAGATGTCTTTGGTTCTCCAGAGGCACCAGATTCCGCAGGGAGGAACTCTGGAACCCACTGTATTCCGCCCATATCACCGCAGGATTTAGGACAAGCGTCTCCGACAGATTTCTCCGATTCACGCTCGAAAGAGTGCTGCTGCTCTTTGCTGATGGCGAACATTTGTGTTTCGCCGACGCAACCTCGTTCATCGGCGTCGGTAATCTGAGCTTTTGCATTCGCCAGCTGCGACAGCTTATCTCGCATCACCTTCTATTCCGCACGTTCGACAGTGGGAAAGCCAAATCTTCGGGCGACCACGACTTCCAACTGCATGAACTCGGCAAGCAGGGGTTTACGAAGCTCGTAATCCTGCGTGATGTGTCTTGGGATGTCGTTGACACTGGAAGTCCGCTGCCAACCATTCCCTCGACAACAGCATCGCCGAATGCATTCATCACACTCGCGTTTGGCGCCATAGGGTTCCTCTCATCCCGCCACATTTGCTTCATTTTCTCCTTGCTCTCTGCTGTTGCAGACATTTCGTACGGGGCCCTTCGAATCGGGCAGACCTGGACGTGGCTCCCCTTTGTGTCCGCGGCCGGCGCCGTTGGGTGCTCGTGCGCAAAAGTGCGTCCCGCACTAGCGCATAGGGATATAAGCACCACAATAGCTTGTGCGGCGCTCATCCTGCTATTGCTCTCGCAGTGGCGTGCAACTGCTGCGCGAATTTTGGGGGCGTCCAAGTACTTGGGAGCTGGCACCTTCTGCTTCCTTTTGGTTCTGCTCGCGCTCGGACAAGGCATCTGGCCGGCAATCGAGAACACGACACTGCTCTATGGAATTGTCCACCTCACGTTGTTTGCGGTGGACCCGAGGGGAATGAAGAGGAGGAGTAACGAACTGGCGCGGATTGGGCGCAAGTATAAGTGGCACCGCGAAGATCAGGGGAGTGGAACCCAGCCTGACCTGTTGCAATACACTGGCCAATCGGATTGCTAGACCCAATTTCCAAACGGTAATATGGAAACACCGCCAAGCATCTCAATTTAGTAGTTCCGTATTATTTAGTACAAGTATCCAGAGGTAGAGGGGATAATGAGATACGGTAATCGACATTTATACGAGCGGATGACTGGTGCTGATGTGTGGCGTGAATTTGGCAGAATTGCCCATTTGGGATGATAGCGGTTGTTTGGTTCGAAATGCGATCATGATAGGGTGACCATATCGTCCCAATCGACTTGGACACGGCTGTCACCATGGCACGATCGATGTGCAGCCCATCTCTTCGCCCAACGCCATTACTTCCTTTTGACCCGCTCTTCCAGTGACAAATTCCCACCGACTGTAGGCTGTAGCGCAGACGGTGACCGAACCACCTGCTAACGCCGTGGCCCTGCTTCGACACGCGAGGCCTTCGGACTCCCGGATACGCATTCAGGTGCATACAGGCAGCTCCTCGACGCGGCCCGAGAAACCCTCGGACACTACCCTCCAGCTCTCCAGGGCCCGTTCGTTTGCGAGCGATGGGGGCAACTTGGCTACGGAGCAAAATACAAGTGCGCCGTGCCACCGCAGCTGACCTGTTCGTCCACAAATTCAAGCCAATGTACTGTAACGCCTTAGTACTTGGATGCGGCCTGAACTCCAGGATCTCCGTGGCGACCGCTGAACAAACGCCGTTCTCGTATTCATATGGACCAACGCCTCTGCGGACAAGGTTGAGAGGGCCACTTCGGATTTAGAGTTTATCAAAGCGTGTCGAGATACCTGGGGCCACCCGCAAAGTTTCTTCGCCACATGAAAGGTATCCGACGACTACGATTGCTGGTGTCCATTTGAAGGGCGTCGACTGCCCTGGGTAGTGCCGGTTGAGCAGTTTAATCTTACTGTAAGCAAAGCACTGATTACCGACCCGTGCGAAATTGAATACCGGAGCACCTCAGATTTGAAGATAAAATATTCTACCAACATCCGTGTTGAGTTGTGGCCACCTCCGTCGAATTTGCGAAGAAACAAGTCATACTTGACGGCGGGAAAGATTCGATCGTCTATGATAAACTGATTTTTGCTCCGGGTGGCGATCCACGCATGTATTCTCGAGGAATTCCAGTGCGTTCGAGTCATAGGTTCTGTCCAGTGCGTCCCTTGCTACGGCCGTTCCACAGAGAACAAAAATATTTTGTTTCGTTACCCACCCATGATATACAGAATGCTTGTTGCGACAGTTTTGATGTGGAAATACACAGCTACATCACAGAGAAAATGTGCGGGAATCCGGAGCAATCAAAGTAGGATGGATTTACGCTGAATAGCGTGTGTTGTTCATGGTCGTGTTTGGGGATTGTACACCAAGGTAGGTTGAAGCCTTGAAGGCGGAGTCTAGAGGAATACAATCGGCGGAAATGGCATCTGGAGAGGGACGGAGTATATGATCAAGGACTAGTTGCGCGTTCGTTGATAGGCTGGCTGCTTTGCAGAGGGTGGCGAATGTACACTGGGGCGGAAGTAAGGCTTTGCGGTGAGTCGCCGATGAGTTATGGGTTGCGTGCGGACGGGACCCGCGTTCCGATTGAAGCCAGCTTTCGGGGCGGGGGCAACCTTGAGGCCTTGACGGGCGGGATCCTTGGCGACGTTCTCAAAAGTCGGCGTTGGGCCATGCGTAGCGCCAGTATCGGGAGCCGAGATCGCAGATCTGAAACCAGTGACAAAGGCGGATGGGAACTCCCGCGCACACTCCATGAAAGCGTCACGGTTTTCCTCCCAAGTGACAGATGCGGCTCTTATGATCTGCGCTCCACATTCAAACGGATGAAATAGTAAGGCAAACGGAGCCATACCTTCCGGACCCGACCCAAGCAAGTTTCTGCAGGCCTCTCTCGCGATTGATCGCCAAGGCCCAGACACTTGCGAACTGATATTCATGAGAAAAATAGAAGAATATTCGGGTGAAGCTGAACCTTTGATAAACCGCACAGATTCTTTTGCCTGCACTTGACGTCGCCTGGAAGAATGATTTGCTTTTCTAATATACTCGAGTCGAGGCATCACATTTGCATGCATCTGTGACTCACTTCTCGTTGTAGGCGACGTAGGCCGCATTTGCAGAAGCGGTGATGGGCTGAAACAGGCAGTCAAATGTATCTTGGAGGGGCCGACGACCGAGACGGTTGAATAGACTTCCGAAGATTATATACATAGTTTCAGCTGCGACGCGGTCCGAGAGGTCTGACGTGTTCAGATCAGATCTTTTGACGAGAAGGGCAAGAGTTTGGGCACTGAGAATGTGCAATTTAAGGATCTACACAGGCAATCACAGAGCGAGTCGGGAGGAAAATTTAACACAATGTACCCTGTAATAGCCGCATGGTTGCTGAGGCCGTAGCTGATCAAGAAATGCAAAGAAACATTGGTGGAGAGCCAGTTTGCCCGCGTAGTAGGCTTGTTCCAAAGTCCAATTCGATGCTTGCGCGAAGCTGTCAGAAGAATCGACAAGATGCCCCAGTAGATGTGTCGAGCTTTCTACAGCCTTGCGAATGGCGAGTTGAAGAGACTTGGAGAGTGGGCTGGTGCTCATCTTTGAACAGAATGATGTTTAACTCACATACGCGACATGGTATGGGAAGAACTCGCCCCAATACTTGATTTTGGGGCGGGCGAGAAGAGGATACGAGATGGGCGAGAGAAGCCACGAAGTGATGGCAACAATTTCAATCCGGCCGTTTTGGGAACTTGATTGATTCACATATTGGGCGATGCGTAAACGTCCGACCGTCCACCGCGAGGTGAAGCCTCTTGTGTTGCTGTCCAATCGTTTAATAATAAAGCGTGCGATTTTCTGAGATATGCGGCGGCTTTCGCCAGACGCTTTTGGTTTTCGGGATTTGCCGAAACAACCGGTGGCTCCAACGGAATACAAAACTCAGGTCAAGTCATCCCGTTCTGATCACATGATTTCAGACGGCCGGGCTTGGACCGCGCTACCTGTCGAAATGGGCGTCCGTTCCGCCATGTGTGCTTGCACTAATGTAGACAGAGGTGTTCTTCGGAGCACTCGTTCTGCGGAACACCCCCTCTTTTTTTTTGATGTTTTCACCTTTTTGACTCTTTTGAGAACAACAAGGTCGCCCACTCGCCAAGTGTTTTCGGGATCTGCCCAACCGGTGATGTAGGTAAGTTCTTCGGAACGACCGCAGGTCCAGCTGGTCGGAGTGCTGTATTTTTTTCATTTTTTTTTGCCTTTTCTTCACGCCTCTTTTGTTTGCACTCCTCTCCCACCTGAGGCACGCCCGGTTCCCGGACTCGGAGGACCATCCCCAACGCAGACATGTGCATGACGGAGCCGCGCGTTTCAAGCCCGATTTCAGACGCTGCATCGACTTGACGGTCACTTGGCAATTGGACTAGTCTGTATCCCCAAGTCAAGACGCAGCCGCAGTATGTCAACGAAAGGGCGGTCGTCGATCCGAACACGCCCTTCGTCCCAAAAATTCGTGGTTACTCCATTGACGACATTATGGGCTACATCGTCAATGAATACATTGATGTTCAATCCATTCCGGCCTGGAACGCATTCCAAGAGGTTTCCGAGGCTCTACGGTGGCTCCATGCTCTCCCTGCTCTTCACGGCGTCAAGATAGGTCCAAGAGAAAGCTCTATCGGACTACACAGCACTTCTGCCTTTCTCGAGTAAGAACTTTGTAACGGCACATGATCCGTGTGCGTCTATGCGTTCCTTCACGATTTAATCACAAGTCACTAACATTAATTTGGCCCAGCCTCTCCAGTGGATCCTAAAGCGTAGAGACATGCAGGCCGGAAGAGATGAGATTTCTTCAGTCTGGATAAACATGGCAAATTGAAGTCTAGGTCTAAGGCTCGGGATACTTCTACGGTCCAGACCAATCACAGTGGAAGACCAGAAATCCAGTCGGGAGCCCTGCTTTGGGGCGAAGGAGAATCGTCCAGACAAAATCTCTATTAGATACATACTAACTTTCAACGCCAGTTTTGCGTCTGTATTCGGATTGAATATAATGTACATATTTTCGCGGTCGTGACCACCGCTATTTAAACGTACAGCCAGCGTCGCAAACCGTCGGCCCACTACGGGCGTTCAGGGCTGGTCTGCTTTTCAAACGCCAGTCGCAGCAGGGGATCACCCGCGTCCACGTGCGGAGCAAGACCAGCCTGAGGGGTCTCAGGCGGCGTTGCTTGCTCTGAAGGGATAACAGAATGCGAGGCCTGGTCGAGGTTGGGAGGCGTGTACGGGGATAATATACTCAGCCCGCTTCCACCAACGGAGGCGACGTAGGGTACGAAGGTCTCGTGTTCCTAGCCCCGGTTCAACAGTTTGATCTTAGTCAAACCTACCCTTGGTCCCGCGACCAGCTTGCGCCTCTGCGACTGATATCCCTTCAAATTCGAATTATTTGTTCCTAGCGCGCTTTCAGCCTATCTTGCGATGAACTTGCGAAGCTCTTCAGAGGTTCGCGATGGTACTGACCCCTTATCTCGTGGGTGGGCAGTAAGTAATCGACGGAGATTATAAAATTAATTAATGTGACATTATTCTCGTCATTCTAGGAAGGAAGCGGGCCGAAAATTTCTCATAATATTCAATCTTGCGACTTGTCTCCGATCCTAATCACTACCTTGCCCACGGCGCGATTCGTCATAAGCTTATCGTACGCCGCCATCACCCCAGCCCGGTCAAACGAATGCACCGAATCCACGATTGGCTTCACGGTACCTGCGAATACGAGTTCAATCTCGAGATTTTGATGATAGAAAAGCACGCACCGTTTGCTACCAGCGCATGCATAACGTCGAAGGACTTCTTGTCGCGCGGACATGTCACCATTCTACACCAACGGCGAATATCAGTTACCGGTACTGGTCTCTCCCGAGAAACGGTCGACGTACCCGAATTTGCGTGGTGACCCGCCGAGCCAGGATGGCCGAAGGTTGCCTTCGAAAATCAGCCGCAGCATGCCCAAGAAGGCCTTGCCCGAGGTGGGGAACCCGCCCGCGCTGAGGTAGATGCCGCCAGGCACCAGGTACGCCGCGGAGTGCCGGTACATGGTGGCGTCTGGGAGCCCGACGGCGTCGAACATGCCGTGGAATTTGGGCCCAGTGCGTCTGCAGAGTTGGTCGACCAAGGGTGCGCGTGTGTAATCTATGAACTGAAAGCCATTCATGAGTTGGATCTAGAAATTTAAAATCATCATGGCAGTCCTTACCTCGTCGACACCCAAACTGAGAAGTAGCTCCTTGTTCCGGGCGCTCGCAGTCGCGACCACCGTACACCCCAACGATTTCGCTATTTGGATCGCGGACAGTCCGACGCTGGAGCTCCCACCGTTGATGAACACCGTCTGGCCCGCGCTCAATTTCAAATCTATGACTGCTTGATTTGCAGTCAACAGCACGACAGGAAAGCCAGCGGCTTCGACTGGGGTGACATTCGGTGGTTGAAGCACCAAAAACGCCGCCGGGATAACGACGTATTCCGCCATGGAGCCGTAATTCGTTCCGAAGACCAGGTCGCCATTCTTGAACTCCGTGCCGTTCGCGTCGACGACGATTCCCGCTGCATCGAGCTCTTGGACGATATGCGGCCGCCCAGCCATGAAATTTGGGAGGCCGGCCATCATTTTGTAGATGCTGCATTCAGGCAAGTCATAACGGAAAATGTTTACGAGTGCGAATTTGGAACGTACAATGGATTAAGCGCGATCGCTTGAATCTTGACGAGGACCTCGCCCTTGGCCAGTTTAGTTGGGATGGGTATGCCAGTTTTCAGCTGCATAGCGGTGGAGGGGTAACCCTTCTTCGTTGCATACCAGGCGGAATATGTCGTGGCCATTGGAGATTGTGGTGGGTCGAGTGGTCCAACTCAGGCTCCCAGACGTGGCAGTATTTGAACCAAATCGCGACGTGCTTACTGTCCGATGCATGGCACGCACGATAATTGTGCTTACCTTCATCCGCGTCAAATCTCTTGATGTAGTGCGTCTGAGAAGTCGGTAATACAGTACTGGACCAATATAGCACTCGAATTCCTCTGACCGTTTTACGATCATGGCATCAGATCGCTGACACCGTAAAACGATCAAATCCACCGGGTACATGTACATCCGGCGGGTTCGTCACTTCGTGGGTCATCGTCCGAAGAAATTCGCATGAAACACACTGGGTCATGGCTGGATCTCTTGTGGAGTTCTGCCGCTAGCGCTGCGTTGAAAAGGAATAAACGAGATATACAATGATGAGACCCTGCGTGGGGCTCTTGACGGTCTTGGGACAAAATATCGGTATCGCCTCCGGTCTCTGTCGCCATAAGTTAGCTTGAATTGGCAATCGTCGTCTGGTCAGGTTGCCTTCAATCCCGATAGGCAGCCGATAAAATTATTGGTTGAATTGAAGCCTAGTTTTTCTTGTTTCCCAGAATTTTTTTTACGGGAGGTAGTCCAAGAGCACAAGAGTCTTCGGGTAGCAGGTGAATTCTATCCGGAGTCCACGAAGAAGTTGCCTAATTGGGATGACGGCGGTGATTTGTTTGCCTCTGTCTTTTTGAATACCTTTCGACAGAAATTCAATTAGCAGCGCGTTCAGTGTCGGCATAAAGAAATGCATGCTCCCCTTCTGCCCTACGAATCGGTACTGAAAGCGGCGACGGCGAAGGATAGGTGCTGATGAAATCTGCATTGTCGGGATGCTATGAAACTCAAAGCAAGTCATAATACAGCGTCCGAGATTCAGACTTCTTTGAAATTATACGCAGAGACGCAAAATATTCGAACACGTCTGAACGTGCGAAGCAGAAAATTCTATGAATGCATTATGAACCGCTGTCAAGTCCAAAACGACGGAGGGGAACTTGGTACATCTACAACTCCGGGTTCGTTAATGGATACGCGAAGACCGAGCATGACGGAGTCGTGTGCCAGCCTGCAAGGGCGCCCGTTTGTTTTGTGGGATGTTCGTTTAATGAGCGAACTCGCGCGTTCCTTACTGAAACCTAATTCCGCGCTTATTTCTATGAACGGCCTTCCTACTAGTTCATGCTCGCAGGGGGGCGAAACGGGGATGGGACGCGGCCGCGGAAGGAAGAATTATGAAGGCGAGGAGATGAGTTCATGAAGCTAGAGGCAAAGCAAACGATGAGCAAGGGCACATTAACAACGTCCACGCGGCACACTTACCGGAAATCAAAGAACACTGCGGCCCGCGGAGGTGCAAGGACTACTCGAAGGTGAGTTTATCGCGAGGGTGGATACCGCGCATCGGCCAGTTCCGGTGCCCGCCCCCTTCCTCCTCCGGTTCCGCGTCCTCCTCGTTATCAAACTCTAGCCCATCATTACGCCTCGCCGCACGCATATCCATCCGGCTCTCCATCACCCTTCTCGCCTCCATCCGCTCCTTCAGCGCGCTCAAACTCAAAAATTGCGCCTTTGCCTCCGTCGCCTTCTTGATCATCTTCGTGCGGCGCTCCGGCGGCGGGGTCCACTGACTCTTTAATATCCGCCGCACCGCCTCTGGGCTCACGCGGAAGCGCTCCGCCAAAACGGGTGTGGTGAACGTCTCGGGGTCGACACGGTGCAGCTGGCGCAGACCATCCATTGCCTCACGCGACAACTTTCGCGGGGGGTTCCAGCCCGCTGGAAAGGCTTCCTTCAAGGATATATAAACGTGAGGAAGAAGAGAGTCTGAGTAACGAGACTACCTTTAGTGAGGCGCGGTGCGCTTTCCATTCGGCGGGTGTCCGCTCGGGGGTCGAGGGCTTATTGCTATTGCGTGCGCGAACACCGTTAACAGCGTCGTTGTCCTCCGAAAGGTCGACAGGCGTAGAGTCATCGTCGAGTATAGAACGAGCAGATCGCGTGCTGTACCGCAAAATACCGGACGAGCGACAAACTCGCTGACCCACAAAAGCGCGTAGAGCGAAAAACATGAAAGAGCATAGCCACTGTGATAGCCGATCAGGCCGAATCAGGACTCGGACACTCCCTCACCCGCCAGGCTCCAGCGCTCGTTGTGGAATTGCAGAATATTGGCCTCCAACGCTCATTGATGCAAAAGAACCTATTTATGTACAGCGAAAATTGGAGAAGAAAAAATCACAAACTCCTGCAAAAACACGTGAAACAAATGTGAAACGAACTAGTCAGAAGAGTCATGGGAACACGGTTTGAGTCTGACTCGACTCGTTCCAACCACCACCACATTTAACTTCGAATCGTACCTCAGCGTTGTCGCTCAAGGACTTCACCGCGCCTTGATCTGACATTACAATATGCAAGCCGCACCACCAACCTTCCATCTCGTTCCCGCACACGATTCCGAGGCGCACCTCTCCATCGTCAGGTCTCTCTTTACAGCCTACTCGACGTGGCTCGATTTAGATCTCACCTTTCAAAATTACGCCGAGGAACTAGCAGGACTTCCGGGCGCGTATGCTCCGCCTTCTGGCGCGCTTCTCTTGGCTTTCGACACGGATTCGTCGGCGCCGCTGGGCGTTATCGGCCTGCGACCGCTCAATTATCTGGCGGGAAAGGGCACACGCTGTTGTGAGCTTAAACGTCTTTATACGGTCCCAGAGGCAAGAGGGCGGGGCGTGGCGCGGGCTCTGGTGCGCGAGGCGCTCAAGATAGCGCGTGAAGTCGGGTATCAGGTTGCATTCCTGGACACACTGCAGACGATGGAAGCGGCGAGAGGTTTGTATGCGAGCGAGGGATTTGTGGAGACGGACAAATATTACGACTCGCCGTTGGCCGATATCTCGGTGTACATGCAGAAGACCCTCGAGGGCTAGAAGTCTCATAGACGCGGTTGTTCCGGAGGCAAGTAACACTCGAGCGCTGTATTTATTCAAGTCGCTCATCCCTTTGGCAGGCGATAATTACAGGGTCAAATGTACAGACAAAACGAGATACGGCTTATTTCGAGATTGTTGCCCCAGAAAATACCCAGCAGAGGTGGATGTCTTGATATCGATGCTCGACCGCCCAGCTTCCTCCGCCTCCGAAATTGGGCTCCTGATGTTAATATTGAAGCAGATAGCATGCTGAGTGTGATATGTGGAGGTCGAGGAACGTCAAAGTCGAATCCATTAACAAATTGCAACAGCCGCCGTCAAATTCATAAGGTGGACGAGGTATATTATTGCATCTCAAATGGAATTCTGAGCACTGAGCCTGCTGAATATCGCGTATAAATGAACCAGCGACTTTCACAGAGCCTAGGATTCCTTCACCAAATTCTTTCGTCGAAATGGAAATGAGCAGTGGAAAATCCTAACCACAGCACCGGACGATATCCACATAAGCCGAAGTGTTGATTACAAGAGTATTCGATCGACGTGGCCGGTTGGGCTGCAGTGGAATTCAATTACGCGGGCAATGTAATAGCTGAGATCTGACGCACACCCGTTGGTGTTGATGCATTGAGCAGTGATTTCATTGGTCGTCACGGATTATCCCAGTCATGCTTCATTGGAAATGGAAAGTGAGGAGTTGCCTTGAGGAAAAGAGCGGACGTGGTTCCCTGCTGCAGGGAGAATATACCTAGTCCTATTAGATCTCAATCAGTACTAGTCATCCGTCCCCGCTCAGAAGACAGCAGAAGACGCGTCGACGCGTCAGTGGCGGTGTAACTCTCAATCAAAGCCTCGCAAAATAATTCAGAACTCATTAGTCCATGTGCTGAAAAGGGGGACATTATGAGTGAAAATTGTAGCACCACGCAGTGTGCGCGCAGACGACAAGGATCGGTTGTGATAGGTGGTTTTGCAACTGAAATTTGAGTCCAAGGCAATTTAATTATAAGGGCACTTGATTGCGACCTCACTGATCTTTAATACAATCCAATGGGTTTTGTTGCAATTATGATGACTTACCGCACCTTTGTTTCTTTTCTGCAAAAGTGCAACAAAGAAAAGAATAAAAATAATTCAGAACTCAGTATTGCAGCAGAGGGAACGCAACTGGAGTTCGACGCGTACGCGGTAGCAAGCTACGGGGCCGGCCCTCAGGCAATGCCTCTTGGCGGAGTCGAACGCTCGACCTTCACGTTTCTCGGTTAGAGAAACGATCATAAGACCGCTACGCCAAGAGGCAGGCGAAAACTATCGAATTCAAGTAAATATAGGGTGCCGTAAGGATCTGCATAACCCCACTCAGAAGACAGCAGAAGACGCGTCGACCGTCAGTGGCGGTGTAACTCTCAATCAAAACCTCGTGCATCATCTCCTCTTCCTGAACCACTTCCTCCCGCCACGCGCGATACCTCTTCCCTTTTATCGCCCCCGCCATGTCTCACCTCCACATCAGGGCCGCCATAAGGCGTGCTATCATCCAATGCATCGAGGACCCTTCATTTCGTCCCCCAGCATTTCCACGCGTAGACATAGAAGATTGGGATGCGATTCTTACGAACACTAGTGCCCGCGGTGCCATGGCGGTCCGGGGCGAGGAGGTCCTCAAGTTTTGCTTGTTTCTCTTGCTTTCGGACGCTCTCGAGAGCGAGTCCAGCGCGTTTCTGTAGGTACTTGGTCCTTTTATCTGCCATGGCATTACTCGTGTTGATGTGCGCGCCACTTAGCATATCCGGGGGCCTATTTCTTCAGCAGAGTTTTTGACAAAATGTCCTTTTCAAGATAGAATATACACTCTTCGCCGGCGTCCGACAGGCTGGCGGCGCCTTTCACGTCACTTTTGGCAACGTGCAGGGAAAGACACGGCGGTTATCATGGAATGGCTGGCGAAGATTTTAGGACCCCTGATCAACGCCGCGAAGGATGCATGCAAAAAGGAGTACGTCTAGCAACCTCATCTAGCGTCATACTGCTGATAACATGAGCTGCAGACTCAAGGTACCCCGTAAGGGCCGAACTTCCGCAGCGGGGTCAGAGCGAAGAAACTCCCGGATATCCTATTTTTCACTCCGCAATTTCAGGTATTAACCTCGATTTCAGACGTTAAATTTTTGACCCGTCTACAAAACCTTCAACTCGAAGAGGCCGCCGACTCCGACAATTCTGAAGCGTCCATTGGTGAAGTCGTTACCACCGAGTCCTCTCCACCCGTCCAAGGACTCCAGGATCTACCACATGGACAGCGACCCCCTCAGCCAGCAGATTCCGGTCTCTTTTTTCCCTGCACATGGACGTTGGCGGGCGGAGAGCTTCACGGCGCTTATGCAATTGGTGGACCACATCAAGGCCGACGACCGGCCTATAGTGACGCTGCAGGACCCCGCGTATGCGTCTCGCCGGGATGCGCGCGCGAAAGTGCACCAAGCCCGTCTGGCCGAAATCGCTTCTCGGCCGCGTTTGGGCGAGGAAGAGGCGCTGGACGGGAACAATATTGGGAGCCTTCTGAAGAGGTCCCTTCCGGACTCGACGACCTTTGTCATCGAGGCCGTTACCGCATCCCAGGTCCTGCACGACCAGCTGCAGCCCAGCCGGCCAGGGAGCTGGATCAACTGCGGCGCGACGGGCATCGGGTGCCCGGTGGAGCAATGACGCGGTGCTGGGTATCCAGATGGCGCTGGCGGACCTGGAGAAAGAAAACGCAGGAGGAGGAAGCAGGCCGGGGCTGGTGTGTCAGGTGGTCGGCGACGGGAGTTTCATGTGCGCAGCGCCGTCGAGTGCGCTGTGGGTGGCAAGCAAGTACAAGATTCCGATTCTGACGATCGTCTTAAACAACGGAGGTGAGCCATGCGTTGCAATTTCATTTTTTTTGAGAGCATTTGAGATACGGATACACGTTATGATTCCAAACTCCGCTGCTGGGGACCCTGGGCTCATACATGTATGTTCATAGGCTGGAAGGCTCCCCGCAACTCGGCGCAGCTCGTGTACCCCGCTGGATTGGCTGCCTCTGCGACCGACGAAGAGATCAACATCTCGTTCCGGCCTACGTCGAATTACGCTGCTCTGGCGGAGGCAGCGGCGGGGTCTGAGGTCGGATGGGCTGACGCGGGGGATAACGGCGAGGCGTGAATGAAGGGCGTGTGGGTCAGAACGGTGGAGAGGTCAAGGCGGCGCTTGAGCATGCAAAGGCGAGATTGGCTGAGGGGAAGAAAGGAATGCTGGTCGAGGTCTTGATGTAGACTGGGTTTGGCGTTTGTCGTGGTTGGTTCGCTCTCTGGCTCAGATGGGCTAGATCGTGATACTAATATTTCTTCCTGTCGCCGGCTTGCTCAGGTTAGGATGGCAGCGCACGGAAAGAAGGAAGATGTACTACCTGTCGAAACGAGTTTGGAATGCAGTAAGATATCTGAAAAAGGGTTTTCTCTCCTGCGAAAAAGTGGAACAAAGAAGAGAAAAGATGATTCAGAACTCAGTAGTATTTTGCTGTCCATGTACTGAAAAAGGGTGCAGTATGAGTGGAAATCGTAGCATGCAGCGGCCTCACTGATCTCTACAACCCAATGGGTTTTCTTGCAATTATGAAAACTTGTCACACCGTTGTTGCTTTTCCGCAAAAGTGCAACAAAGAAAAGAACAAAAATAATCCAGAACACAGTATTGCGCAGGGGGAACGCAGTGACTGGTGTTCGACGCGAGCGTGGCAGCGATGCTACGACGACGGCCCTCAGGCAATGCCCCTTGGCGGAGTCGAACGCTCGACCTTCACGTTTCTCGGTTAAAGAAACGATCATAAGACCGCTACGCCAAGAGGCAGGCAACAATTATGCATTTTAAGTAAATATAGGGTGCCGTAAGGATCTGCATAACCCCGCTCAGAGTCAGAAGACGCGTCGACGCGTCAGTGGCGGTGTAACAATCAAAACCTCGCCCGTTGACTTTCACGTGCATCATCTCTCTTCTGCCTGATTCACTTCCTCCCGCCAACGGCTAAATTCGATATCCTTGAATACGGATATTGGAACATTTCATTGCTTACTCGGAATGCGGTTGAGGTATTTTTGCCTTCAGTGTTTCTAGATCCGTGAACACTAACATTTTTGTTCGGAAGAACCAGATATTGAATCGCCCGATGTTTGCGAGCGCGATGGCGCTTTAGAAGAAGTTCGAAGAATCACCGCTCAGCGGATCATGCAAGCTCCATGTTGTAGGGTTTTGATTTTTTCATCAACCTGACCTGAATCAAGCATGCTGCGGTTAGTCGCAGACTGAAATATGAACCTCATTCTCCGCCCGTGGCCAGCACATGGCAGTCAGTCCTCTCCCGGGTTCAAAATAATCCGGTTTATCCATGGCCGGCTCAATCACACGGACAACGATGTTTCGCCATACATCCACAATGTTTCTGGTGTTCCGGTGCGCGGGATTCTAGGGATCTCTCCCATGTTTCTGGTCTTGTCGCCGACGGATATTTGCCTTCAGGTCGCTGTCCTACATCGAGTTTTACATGCATCACTGTTACTCGAAGAGAAGCACGGGATGAATGAGCTGGGGTAGAAAAAGGGGAAGACCAGGGCTGGCCAGACAAAGGGAAAAAGGCGGAGGGAAGTGGACCTGGGCCGGACTGATTACGAAGAGATAAGATCTCCATGAGTTTCTCCCCCTGCGAATACCGTGGTTGCCGAACCAGAATAAAAATAATCCAGAACTCAGTATTGCAGCAGAGGGAACACACTGAAGTTCGACGCGTACGCGGTAGCAAGCTACGGGGCCGGCCCTCAGGCAATACGCCTTGGCGAAATGGAACGCTGGACCTTCACGTTTCTCGATTAGAGAAACAATCATAAGGGAAGGAAGGAAGGAAGGATGTATTACTGCCGCGGTCCCATGAAAATCATAGCACCACGCAGCGTGCGCGCAGACGACAAGGATCGGTCGTGACAGGTGGTTTTGCAACTGTTTGAGTCTAAGGCAACTTAATTATAAGGATGCACTTAATTGCACCTCATGGGTTTTCTTGCAATTATTTTCCGCAAAAGTGCAACAAAGAAAAGCACAAAAATAATCCAGAACACAGTATTGCGCAGGGGGAACGCAGTGACTGGTGTTCGACGCGAGCGTGGCAGCGATGCTACGACGACGGCCCTCAGGCAATGCCCCTTGGCGGAGTCGAACGCTCGACCTTCACGTTTCTCGGTTAGAGAAACGATCATAAGACCGCTACGCCAAGAGGCAGGCGACAAATATGGATTTTAAGTAAATATAGGGTGCCGTAAGGATCTGCATAACCCCGCTCAGAATCAGAAGACCGGTCAGTCGCGGTGTAGCAATCAAAACCTCGCCCGTTGACTTTCACGTGCATCATCTCTCTTCCTCTCTCGCCACCCGCGAAACCTCTTCCTCTTACCACGTCCTTCTATTGCCCCCGCCATCCCCTTGGCGGAGTCGAACGCTCGACCTTCACGTTCCTCGGTTAGAGAAACGATCATCAGACCGCTACGCCAAGAGGCAGGCGTCAATTATGGATTTCAAGTAAATATACTAGGGTGCCGTAAGGATCTGCATAACCCTAAAACAGTGTAAATACACAACAGCCAACTCGGAGGTAGTCCGTAAACATTAGTTGGGGTGTTCAAATCGATCGGGTCATGGACAAGGAGATTCGGTGCCATGAACGTACTGCTCCATAGATGGTCGAAATGAGGGCTAGAAGATAAATTTCAGATTGAGGCTTTATTTGGCGACATTCAAAGTTCTCCCTCCTACCTAGGCGTCTTTAGTCTGCCTTTCAGTCCAATGTATTTCACTATCCATAGTACAAATCAGGGCCGTTTTCTGACAGACACTTTATTGATACCCCGGTACGTCGCTCGACAATGGCCGAGGACCAAATTCTGATGGAATCCAATTTCGTCCAGGATTTCTGATCCAGATCTCGTCAAAGAACCGCCTCGGATCCACGCTCTGCGACCAAGTTTGCCAAGAAAAACTTCCTTTACATTACTATCGTCCGTTGTTTTCGACTGGGATGAATATTACAATTTCACTGTATCAGGGTCTCCTTCACTGAACGGACGATTTCAGAATGGAGAGTGGAGAGAATGAGTGCGCGCAGCGAGATTGAGCATGAAAACACCAGAACGAGTTGGCGGTAGGGTGTTGCCTTGAAGAAGATAACGTTCCCTATGGTCGCCTAAATCTCATTATTTTCTAGCTAGCGCCACCCCTGAACCGTACTAGGTCTCCCTAACAGCCGTTTTGAGATCGTTGAGTCCATAGACCGTAAATATGGACAACGTAAATGTGGACAAAGGAAGTTGAAGCCGCCCACACACTGCTCCAGATGTTCTAAGCGAGCACTGACAGTGATCAAAGCAGATTGAAGGTATATTCGGCGGCGCTCATGCACATGGTGGAACTTGAAGAAAGCAAAGAATAATTGATGCCATCAAGGATAGCATCACCTGTTCTTGGGAATTGAAAACGGTATGGCAGGAGGACCAGTGATGGGTGGGAACGCCTGATGCAATTTCTGAGAAAAAATTGGGATTTTGGCGTCTCGGCCTGGTCGAAATCCTGACAATTTTGAGAATGTTTTGGGAGAATGCTGAGAAAAACTGCATCGGCGGACCGAAAAAGTTCCTGGCCTTCAAAAATTGGTCCTGATCTACTTTACTGCTGTTTTTGGCCGATTCAGCTCTAGTCCTGTTTGGATTCCTGGAAAGCTTCGTTACCCGGGGCTTTTGTCTGTAATCTGTTCAGATCCGGGTCATCATTTCAACCGTGGGAATGCGGGTCCCACGCCGAATGCGAGTTCTGTACGCGATAATCCGCCCAAGAATTGTGCCTAGGCGACATTTCATGGTTGAGTAATACTGTCACACAGCTGAGGGACTTATGCTTACCAACTGTACTCTGGTCTCAGTTGCTGATCCCAAACCTGTTCCGGTTCGGGGTTCAACAACTGCTTCAGGTCAAACCAATGTGGTTGAATTAAGAGAATATATGATATCGCGGTATTGAACTGAGATCTTTCGCGGAATCCTTACCCTGAAAAGCATGAATTTCTATCAAAAATGAATGATTTTTCCGCATTCGAGCACTACTGGCAGCGGATAATACGGACCACAGCACTGGAGGTTTTGTACCCGGCTTCGAACTTCGAAGTATCGCCGGTAATTACAAGAGCGTTCGATTGCGCACTGTATACGATCAACGTGGCCCCGTAGCTACGATGCATTCAAGTACACAGACGTAGTCATTCTTGGTTCCATCGACGTCGTAAGACAGATATTCGCACTGAGGAAAGCCTATCCAGATAGAAGAAAAGACGCACAATATTAATGGCGGACTCGCGGTCATCCGTCACTACGAGTTCGGGGCGCTTGGTTCCCCGCTGCACGAAAAAATATACAGTCCATCGCTCAAGTTATATTGACAACCACCAAGCCATCCCTAGATCTTGAAGCCTAGTTGTAGCATTTTTTCAACCGTCGGAGCTCCGCAACATTGTCATTGAACAGGTACGCCGGTAGGGAGTGGTAGTGGATGATCAGAGACGAGCGTCATGGACATGAGCTGAGAGAGTTGGTGTCGCTCCAGAGAGACCGCTTGAAGCTCGTTTCTGGCCCTTTTTGTAAATGCACGCCTTCGATTTAGTGGAATATAAAATTATGATCAGAATATAGATTTAGTCTACAAGATGAGCCGTGTCTCCTTTCTCCGCCTTAACACCGACCCGCGAACCAAATGCCTTAGAAAGAAAAGAACCCAATGTCTTAAGCAGCTACCCATTTGAGGAAGAAACAAAATTCCCATCAAGAAGATCGAGGACCAAATGTAGATTTGGCCAACCACCACCCACGCACGCCGAGCCAGGCCAGAGGATACAGACCAGTGGGCACTTTGTCCTGCACATGGCGCAGCAAGGCGCGCGGCATGACCTTCTTGACGTCGCCGTCACTGAACATCCACATCTGGGTCAGGTCGTCCGTCAGACGCTGGAACTCCTCCGCGCGCGGAAACATCTCCTCCTCGAAGGCGCGGACCTCGCGGTCCAGCGCGCCTGCTAGCGTTGTCGGCGCGACCTCTTTCTTTTTCTTCTTCTCTTCTGACGATGACCATGCCGTGGCGCGCACGATAGCCGCGGCCAACCTGCGCGCGTCGTCGAGGCTCACGTTGACGCCTTCGCCCGCCGTCGGCGCCATTAGGTGCGCCGCGTCGCCGATGAGGGTGAGGCCGGACCGGTGGGCCCAGCGGAAGCCGACGGGCAGCATGTAGAGGTTCTTCGCCTGGCAATTACCTCCCGCCTTCTCGATAGCCTCGCGAAGGCGCGGGCTCCAGTCGCTCATTTCGTCGTTCAGGAGGGCCGCGCGCGCCTGCTCGAGATTGCACGGATCGTAGCCGCAGCTGTCGACCCAGTCCTCGCGCCGCACCGCGCTGTACGCCACATGCAGGCTGCCGTCGCCCATCTGCTGTACGGACAGCTTCTGGCCGGTGCCGAACGCGAACACGTTCCCCCGGTTGACGAGCGCGTGCAGCGCCGGCGCGGTCGTCGCCGCGTCCGGCACGTCCATCATGGTGTACCCAATCCCTGTGTAGTGCGGTTTCACGTCCGTCAGGACGCTGCGCACCTTGCTCCAGGCGCCCTCGGCGCCGACGACAAGGTCGAAGCCGGACTCGGTGGCGCCGTGCTCGAACACGAGCGTGCTTGCGCCTGTGCTGTCGTCCATCTCGACGCGCTGCAGCCGGTGACCCCACCAGATAGTGCCCTCGGGGAGGGACTCGGTCAGGATCCGCCGCAGGTCGGCGCGGTCGATCTCGGGCCGCTCGAGCGAGTTGCTCATGCTGGGACCCATGGTCATCCAGGGCACGCAGTCTTTGCCCGTCCACAGGTAGTAGTCGCCGTCGTATCGCGCCGCTTTGCGAAACTGGTCGAACAGCTGTGCGTCTTGCATCGCCGCCAGCCCCGTCTTCGGGTGCAGGTCTAGTGTGCCGCCCTGCGATCGGTAGTTCGGGCTTGCGTCGCTTTCAAAAACAGTTGCGGCGATGTCTGAGAGCGACAGGATGCGCGCGAGCATGCAGCCTGCAGGGCCCGCACCTATGATTGCGATGCGAATGGGGTTTGCCATGGTGAAGAGCCCGTAGTATATGCAGGAACCGAGGAAGTGTAATGTCTGGCAATACCACGATCCAAGCTATATGTATTGGATAAACCATCACTGCGGTGGGCCACTGGCGGCCCACCGCTGCTGCGATCTTTCACTTTGTATTGCCGATCAAAGATCGTGGCTGTACCCCCGCCCAAGGAACTCGGACCGTTGTCCGCCAAGTCTGTTGTCGGTCATATCGCATGCTCAGTAAATATTATGGAAACCACATAGGTCACTTCAGAAGATATATAAATGGGCAATAATGTATTCAGTTTGATGAGAAAACGAAATCTGAGCGAGAAAAACGAAAGTTGAGGCAAACGGGCTCGGACCATGTTCTGGGCCAAGTCCGACAAGAGGTTGACGGATTTTTCGGCCCAAGTATGTTCTCCACAATCTACTCAACTTGGTTAAAAATGTCCGCAAGAATACTACTTGAGCCAGAATTGTGGTACGGTAAATCATCCATCTAATCATCTAATTCCTTCCAACATTCGCGATCCAAGTATCATTTCGGATCCGCGCTACGTATTTGCGACCAATTTCACCGAGGGCTTCAAGTTATTGTCTAGAGCTGCCAGAATTACACTGTATGAAGTTCTCCTTCCCCTGAGTGGACGATCTCAGAATCTGTTGGTTTATCGTGTAGTTCCCCCGGCAAAACAGATAGTTGAGTTTCTGCCTCGGCTGGTCTCTCGAGTTTGTGCCCAACAACACCAATCCCCCGGAGCCCGAAGAGCGCAAAACAAAAGCCGACGAGGGCGACTGCCAAGCAAGTCCAACCAGCCGCGCGGAAGCCTGCCATCAACACCTCGGGCGAGTCGACAGCGAGCGTTGGATGGGTGCGCTGGTATTTCTGCGATACCGAAGTCGCGATGCTGGAGCTTATCGCGAGGCCGAGTGAAGTTCCGAGCTAAGGAATTGTTAATATTGAGCAAATAATAGGCCACGGGGACGAACTTACCCGGCTCGCGACGTTGAACAAGCCCCCTGCCAGAGATTGGGAATCATCGTCGAAGACGGACGATAGGTGTAGGTTTCCCACAGGATACACAACGTCAGCACCGACTGGAGCAAGGATTATTTCATGTCAGTCATGAGGCTCGAAAAGAAAAGGTTTCGCTGACCGATAAATAACATCACTAGGAATTCTGTCCCCCAGTACGACCCGTGTACGTCCATTAGCGCAAATATCAGAGGGGCAATCTGCGTTGCAGGCCATAAGCACGGTGCATGAAGGTTCAGGAAAACAATATACGATGCTTCCCAGCATTCCAACGAGAAGCAAGAATTGGGCTGGAACGCGATTCATGACGAATCCGGTGAGAATGTTGACCACGACGCCTGTGAAATGAAGATTCAAAAAATTTGTTGACAGTAAACATAGGGCCGTGTGACTTGCCCGCAATGGTCATCGGAATGAACCGAACTGTCATGAATGGTACGCGATAAATATACCGGTCGTAAAGTAAGGATACATTTCTCACCGGCAGTTTGGAGAGGATTCAGTTGGTTTACTTGCTGATAGCTGCGTAAAAAGTAAGGGCATCAAAAATGAAGACGAGAAATTTGGGTGTTACTATAATGTCGAGAAATAGGAGAGCGTGTTGAAGCCTGAAAGACTCTGTCAGTCAAGTAAGATACAACGGGGACCTACATACTCCACCAAACCAAGAATTGGATTGCCAAAACAACACCCATCTTCGTGGCCGGCTGCTTCAAAATCTGGATCGGAAGTAACACAGACTGACCCCGTATTTCTCGATGCCGTTCGTAGAAAATGAAAGCCGCCAGGATCACAGCGGATGCGGTGAATAGACTCGGGATCTGTGGGGTCGACCATCCTTTTCGTGCCGTGGTAGAATCACTAGCCGAATATTCAACCTGGCATTGAACAACGCAAGTGGAACTCACGCGAGACTATAAGTAAGCATTCCGATCCCCGTGGCGCTGAGAATTGCGCCTCCCCAGTCCACGCCTTTGGTGTACCGCACAGTCGGCGCCGGCTTGGCCAAGAACAGGAACCCCAACACGACGAACAGGAAACCAAGGCCTGACTGCATATAAAAGACAGCGCGCCAGGTTGCGCGACTTTGAGTAAGAATGCCGCCTACGGTTGTCTCAACAACGCATTTTCCGGAAAGACTCGATCGCGTCACCAACCCAAAATCAATCCGAGAATGAATCCAATAGGCTGTCCAGCTCCCAAGACTCCGTACGCTTTGTTCCGTTTAGGACCTGTACCACGGGCGTATATAAATGCGGGTTAAAAAGGTTCGGGCTACTTACCAGGCGGGAAAGAAGCGGAAAGAAGGCCAATGCCGCTGGGGGTATTGGCAGCGGCGCCGAGACCCAATGCAGCGATGAAACCAATAAAAACTCCAGAGTTTGGTGCAAATGCAGTCAAAAGGCTCCTGTGCACTAGTCAAGCACAAACTTGAAGGATATATTATGAAACAAACCAAAGAGAAAACCAGATAGAGCCGCCTAGGAACATGATACGACCACCCACGATATCCCCTAGCCGGCCGAAGAAAAGTAAGAGGCAGCCATATGAAAGGCTAGAGAAGGCATATAAGTGCCATTCGTCCCAGTGCAAACTGTAACAACTTGCGCGTAGACATTGAGGGGCCATTGTAAATCCGACTGCTTGAAATTTAGGTCTTTTCCGATGGTGGGAAGTGCGACCGTGAGTGCGCCAGAAAGGAAAACCTCGAGAGCGAGGTCAGTTTTCGCCGGCCATGAAAGTGAATAGTACTCGATTACATTGAGAGTGGTGACGCCTGAGACAGAGACAATGAGAGCAAGATCTCGCAGGTGCAGACGGTCTGGCGACGGCGAGGCCATGCAGGTTAGCCTCGTTTTACTGAGGTCTGACGGCATTTATAATACCCCACCTTCCTCCCAATGGAATTACTAAGTCCGAGTCGGATGATTGTTGTGGGCATGGAGAGTAATCATCCAATAGATTCGCCTCTTATCGTCCGTATCTGTACGTCCGTCTACTTACGTGGCGACACGCAGCGCATACGCGGTCCGCTCGCTTGAGGTTCTAAGCCGAAATCTAACTACGGTTAACAGATTTGAGAGGTCCTCAAAACCCGAAGGGAAAAGTCGCAAGGCAGAATTGGCGAATTGCTGTAATTTGCGGAAGCCATTGGGTCGAGATTGAGTGAGAGTGCAGGTGCAAGTTCTTAGTTGAACCGACCGGATCAATCTGCCGCAACCGGAACACCGAAATTTCCGCAAAGACCTCCTTTTCACTCCTAAAATGGCAGTGGCAGAGTTCGAACTGCATTCACTCATTGACGAGGCTTCCGCTGAAGTCTCTTTTCAGAAGGAAGCGCTGAAGCGCGCAGAGCTCAAGAAGAGTGAGTTGCTGCGCCAGCTCAATGCACTTCTTGATCCAGTACAACGCCTGCCTCTCGAAATCTCCTCCGAGATTTTCATGCAGTGTGCTTTCTTTCCACAACCTCCGCGTTCTTCTACGGAATTTCAGCCGCCCCATCCCCATGCCCAATACGTTTCGCTCGTGGCTCACCAGGCCCCGATGATCCTGCTGAACATCTGCCACGCATGGACCCAAATTGCGCTCTCAACGACAGGCCTGTGGGCTACTGTTGAGGTCGAACTTCCACGTCATGAAGGATTCGAGGAGCTGTTTGAAATCTGGCTCGCTCGCGCACGACACCGCTCTCTGAGCATATGCATCTCGTTACGCAGCTCCGACGAAGACGACTTTTTCCAACACGACGTCGCACCTACGATTCGACGCCGACGTCACCAGCTACAGAGTTTGGAGCTTGACCTCCAAGGTTCACAAGCTCATGACGCTTTCTTCGACGACGCAGCACCTTACCCAGCCCTTAAAACTCTTACAATAGGCTCCAAAGGGCGGATGCGTCTTGTCGGGTCGTCCCTCAATATACTGCGTCTAGCTCCCAATCTTGAAGAATGCACCTTCAACGGCGTGTGCTATATCTCAGCAAGCGAAGATGATCGTCGTCTAGAACGGTTAACCGTTCCACATCTACGATATCTCAATATCGATGGATTCAGACCCGACCTCGACCTTTTGGAATATTTGGTGTTGCCCAGTCTCGAAACCCTGAAAATCCCCGGGGTCTCAGAGCTGCAGGACCTGTTCAACCTTCTGGAACGCTCGTCACCTCCACTACGTAACCTGTTCATGGGGTGGGGACGCCGAGCGTCTGGGGGACAATTGGCTCAATGTCTTGACCTCGTCCCCACGCTCGTGCACCTCGAACTGTCTTATCAGGCGGGGACAGACATCCTCGTCCAACTTGGTACCCGATCCCCGCAACACTACCTCCCAAATCTCCGCACGGTGCGCATCACCAACTTCTCTCCCACGTCCACCTCTGCTGCTACCCTCAAAGCCGTTTTAACAACCCGGCGCGGTCACCACACACCATTCGACTCATTTACTCTCCTTTGGCCTAAAGATCGCCGCACAGTACACAGTAGTGACGCCGCGGAAATTGTGAGCGCGCTACGGGAATTCGAGGGCAGTGGGATGAAAATTCATGTCGGACCCAATGGAATGAACTTCATGGCCAGTGACTCCAACGACGACGCGAGCAGCGAAGGATCCTTTTAATCAGGGGAATGGGGTTTGTTGAAGGACAAACTGCTGTGCCAGTAAGTCCTGCCGTTCCTTTGGATATGCTGATGTGAATTAAATTATCCACATCCAGTGGATATCTTGAGCGAGTTTTTACTTGAAAGTTATCCTTGGCCTTCGGACGACGATAGCCGATGCCGAGTCAGACCTAATGACAACATTTCCTTTTTGGGAGTCGCTAAAAAGGCTCGACTCCGAGTCGAACCACCCTTTGTGCCACTTCCTTCTTCCCATTTCTTTCTGTCGTCTTCGCTATAGCTATTTCGAGTCTCTTATGTCCGCGAGTTACCCAGGGAGCTGCCACTGTGGTGCATTCAAGTTCACCGTTGGACTGCCAGACCTGAACCACATATCGTCGTGTAACTGCCGTCTCTGTTACCGTGTACGCTCTGCACAACCATCTCCTGCTCTCCGCGACGACTGAATTCGTTTTTGCTGAAAGAACGCGTACTTATGGGCCAATCCCGCGTCGAAAGAAGATTTTGCCGTCGTCCAAGAAAGTTCTTTGAAGGAATATCGACATGGAACGAATACCCACAAGGTAGTAGGTTTTCGAATGCCAACTCGCGTGGTCGGTTCATACGCAATCTAGTTCTGTCCAACCTGCGGCACGTCCATTCTGTGTTGCAACGCAGAGGACGGTGAAATAATTTCCGTCAACGTAAATTTTCCCGACTTGGCCGGAGGATGTGACTCTTCTCACTTACGCATTGCGATTTCAGGTCCGCGCACTGGCTGAGATTGACCCGGACTCGCTGAGCACCAAAGTGACACCCTGCGGTGTGGCCGATACGCCCCCAAACTCTGCGAAACCCTCCTCTCAAGACGGCTTGCACGCAAACTGCCATTGCGGGGCGATATCATACACGCTTCATTCGACACCCAAGGCCACAAAGTCCTGTAATTGCAGCATCTGTTCCAGGGTCAGGCGTTAGCTATTTCTCCGCTCAAACCTCATCTCATCTGGAGGCCACTACAGGATGGCGTCCTTTGGACCTACCCTCTGATAGCTGATGTTACGGTCCACACGCAAGAATCCTTGGTGGAATATTCATTCGGGAGGAAACTGATTGTGCACGGGTTCTGCGGCATTTGCTCAGTCCATGTTTGGGAGAAGTTTTTTAAGCCAGAGAAGGTTCATACGATAGGGCTGAATGTCCGCGCTATCGATGGGTTCAATTTTACAGAATTGCCGACGAAGGTTCATAATGGTAAGGCAACTTGAAGTATGTCACAGTACGAATTCCAATAGCGCTACGGAAAGAAGCACACTCTTATCTATTATACTTCTCTTCAACCCCAATTCAGCCACTGTATGATACCGATCGCAGGTCGCGATGTCGCGAAAGCATTGACGATGCCTATCAGTGATTCGATCCTTGCACATCGTCGCCGATGGGCGACCAGGCTCTAGTGTCGCCGATACTGTCTCTCGCTAGCGAACTCCTCGTGGCCATCATCTCTGCGGGACAAGAGGATTGGGTTCCAAACGCAGGTTTCAAACCAGAATGGGCGCTGTCCCATACTTTCTCTCGAATCCGGAAAATTATCCTGGGTACCCCTGCCCTTTGGACGCACATCGAAGCCGACTTGGAGATTGAGGGATCGGTGGAAATCGCCAAATTGTACCTCGAGCGCTCCAGAGGATGCAAAATATCGGTAAACCTGCACCATGACCAGTTTCTTCCACCTGGCACCGACGCGGAGAATGCTCCCATCATAGCGCGGTTTCGCCAAATCGCCCTCCCTCAAATTCATCGCGTATGGAGGCTGAGCATTGTTCTCCAGGCGGAGTGGGCAGACTTGTTGTTGGCCCCGCTGCGCAATGTAGCCGCGCCGAGTCTGGAGCATCTGGAAATCTCGAACGAGGTCGGGGTTTACAGAGGTGACTCGGAGCGCTATGTGGAGTTGTTCCTCCCTGGCGCCCCAAGGCTCGTTTGCGTGAAATTGGTCGGTTTCATGCCATCCCCAGAGGTGCCCCCGTGGATGGCCTCCGTGAAGCATCTAGAGTTGAGGAACGCCGATGCGGACTTCTTCGCGGGGGCGACGCACTGGTCCTCCCTTGCTCATCTGTACCTCAACATGCGCGAAATCCAAGGAGTGGAGGACCAGGCCCGTATGCCCTCCCTGAAATCCCTCCACATAACCATCCAAGACGGCGAAGAAGACGATTTTCTGATGGGCATGGTCGATCTCTTCGATACGCCCGCGCTAACGGAATTCATCATCGACAACGCCCACGGCTCGCAGATCTTCCCGCTATTCGCCGCGCCCAGTCTCTCCCAGGGATCGTCCTTCCCCGCCCTGGCCTCCCTCACCTTCATCAACTGCCACGGGTGCTCGTGCGAACAAGGCATAGAGCTCTCTGATACAATCGCCGCGCCTCCGCTCACGCTCTTCCCTGCGCTGTCCGTCCTAACCCTGATCAACCAATGCTTCACAGCAGATCTTGTTAGAGACATCCTTGGCCCGGACTCGCAGCCCTGGCCCCTTCTGGAGACCATCACGCTGTATCCCTTGGAGAGTGCATTGGAAGCCGTGGTCGCAAGTCTGCGGATCGCAGTTGTGTCTAAACAACAGCGCGGGGAGACACTGCCCAAGTTCAGGCTCGCGCCTGCGCTGGCTGCTCTAGAAAATTGGCAAGAACTTGGGGTGGAGGTGGAAGTGTTTGACCCTGCGGATATGCTCGACGCTTTCCGCTCGCCTTGAAATCGTGCACATTAACCCATTGAATTTCCTGCGTGAATAAATCTTAGGGTTAGATGTTGGACTATGGAATACAGCGCATTCTTCCGTGCATAGTCGGAGTCCTGCCTGCCTTTGGTTTCTATGCGTGCCGGACGCGCCGTTCCACGCCCTGTCGCGACGTCGGCAAATGATTCGGGATGTGTCTCATGATTGATTCGATCCTTGTCCAAGTTGCCCTTGGCGTCGTCACCGATGGGGGACCAGGCCACAATCTCGCCGATATTTTATCTTTCCAACGAACTTCTCGAGGTCATCGCTGCTGCGGGACAATGCGCAGATTTCGACACTGAATGCGCAGATTTCCACCCCGAATGGACTCTGTCCCACACTTCCTCGCGACTCCGTCAAGGCGTTATCGGCGCGCCTGCCCTTTGGACGCACGTCGAGGCCGACTTGGAGCTCGACGGGTCCGTGCAAGTCGCCAAATTGTACCTCGAGCGCTCCAGAGGACGCAAAATATCGGTAAACCTGCACTACGACCAGTGTCTTCCCCCTGGCACCGACGCGGAGAATGCCCCCATCATAGCGCGCTTTCGCCAAATCGCCCTCCCTCAAATTCATCGCGTATGGAGGCTGAGCATTGTTCTCCATGCGGAGTGGGCGGACCTGTTATTGCCCCCATTGCGTAATGTAGCCGCGCCGAGTCTGGAGCATTTGGAGCTCTCGAACGAGGTCGGCGTTTACAGAGGTGGCTCGGGGCGCTATGTGGAGTTGTTCCTGCCTGGCGCCCCAAGGCTCGTTTTCGTGAAATTGGTCGGTTTTCTACCGTACCCAGCGGTGCCCCCGTGGATGGCCTATGTGAAGCACCTTGAACTGGGGCAGGCCGATGCGTACTTCGTCCCGATGGCGAAGCGCTGGTCCTCCCTCGTTCACCTGTACCTCGATATGAACGAAATCCGAGAGATGGAGGCCCAGGCCTGCATGCCCTCCCTGAAATCCCTCCACATAACCATCCAAGATGGCAGAGGTGCCGGTTTTCTGACTAGCATGGTGGATCTCTTCGATACGCCCGCGCTGACTGAATTCATCATCGACAACGCCCACGGCGCGCAGATTTCCCCGCTCTTGGCCGCGACCAGTCTCCCCCAGGGATCGTCCTTCCCCGCCCTGGCCTCCCTCACCTTTATCAACTGCCATGGGTGCAAGTGCGAGCAATATAGGCAGCTCTCTGACACAATCTCCGCTCCTCCACCGCTCTTCCCTGCGCTGTCCGCCCTAACCCTGATCAACCAATGCTTCACAGCAAATCTTGTCAGAGACATCCTCGGCCCGCACTCGCAGCCCTGGCCCCTTCTGGAGACCGTCACGCTGTGTCCCTTGGAGAGCGCATTGGAGGCCGTGGGCGTCAGTCTCCGAATTGCAGTCGTGTCTAAACAACAGCGCGGAGAGACACTGCCCAAGTTGAGGCTCGCGCCTGCGCTGGCTGCTCTAGAAAATTGGCAGGAACTCGGAGCGCAGATGAAGATATTTGACCCTGCGGATATGCTCGACGCTTTCCGCTCGCCTTGAAATCGTGCGAATTAACCCATTCAATATCATATCGTACATGGAGTGGACAACGAATATAAGGATCAGACCATGGGATACGGCGCATACTTCCAGTACCTGCATTCGGGATGAGCGAAACAGAATAGCGTGCATAGTGGGGAGGCTTACCCGGCGTTCTTGGGAGCAAGGATCCACGGAACGACGAAGCGCTTGACGATCCAGGGGAATGGCGGCCAGATTTCCTTCAACTCTGGCGGGGTGTGGCTGCGGGGAGACGTCAGCAAAAATATGGTAACGAAATGATACGAGTTGGGCATGAAAATGGAGTTGAATGGAAAGGGAGAGCAGAAAAGACAGACGCACCATCTCATGAAGGGCAGGGTGACGTATTTGTCGGAGTGTGCGCGGATGTAGACCATGAGGTCCTTGCCTGCTTGGGTGAGCTCTTCGGGGGTGAAGACTTTGAGCTTCTCCGGCGCCAGGTCCTCTACTTCCTCATCGAGGTGCTCGAACTTTTTCCGTCCACAAATATTAGGGTGTCTAGTTTGTTCGGCAGGGAGCTACGCACCAGGTGTCCGCCCAACGCCTCCATCATTTCCTTCAGCTTGGTTGCGCTGAATTTCGCGTGGTCCGCGGTGGACTCGTCGATGTAGTTGATGATGCCGGTCAGTCCCTCGGCGACGCGGACGTGCTGCTCGATCTCGGTCGAGAAGTCGAGCTTTGTATTCAGGAAGGGGAAGAGGACTTCTTCCTCCGAGTCATGGTGTCCGACAATCGAGGTCTGGAAGCCATCAGCACAGGTGTAGGAGATTCGCATACCGACGCACCGCCCAAGCTTTGCAGTATCCAAGGAAGTTGTCCAGATCGTTAAGAGGAGTCTTCTCGGGCTCCAGGAGCGGTAGTATCGTCTTGTACCCGAGTTTGTACAAGTCGTGCGCTGGTCAACGTGTAACATGTAAACATACATAAGAGAAAGACGCAAACTCACTGTTGGCCATGTTGTACTGCAAACTCACATACGGGTCGGTAGGATAGACCATCGTTGCTGCAGAGGATGTCTTCGTGGTGGGGTAGAAATAGACGGCAGAAATGGCGCCAAAGAGGACGAGAAGGCTCAAGCCGAGTCTAGACGACATTTATGCGGCGTTCAAGTGGTGGCTTTTAATAAAAGGCGGGTCGAGACTTGCTCTCACGCTGCTCTAATTAACTGCGATCTCTGCGCAGCTTGCAAGTCTTATACATACTTGTAAGCTGTTTGCCGTACCGCGCGTCTCTGCCGGTCTCGGTGGCAATCAGTGCCGTTGCAACTGCGACAAGGCGGATATGAAACAGCGGAATAAATTCCAAACGTCCAAGACTGGAGCCAGACTAGATAGGACCAGGACAGAACTAGGTAATAGAGCAGGCGAGAGTTGGCGAGAGCTCGATCGGGTACTTCAACCAATCAGAACGCTTTGATTGCAAACTCGATGGCTTTCGTACCACTAGGGAACTTTTTTGGAGCGTGTCCTAGACAGAAAAAGAATAAGAGAGGATCCTTTTGTGCTTCTCGTCTTTGAATTGAAAATTGAAGAACTGCACGCCGTCGCGGACCCGCGGTTGGTTTCGTACAACCAGAATTCCCTTTTGGGGCGATGGGCGTAATTTTCGGCCGTTGCCTCAATGCTTCGGGTCGATTTGCCGAAGGTAGACTCAAACCATTTGCTTCTTCCCATTCCTTGCTCAGGGAGCCCTGAACAACACAGAGCCTTGAGTTCACGGATACCTTGAAATCCCACGCAGGTCCTGGTATCCTTGAAGCATACGATATTCAGAAACCAGCCTATAACTTGTCTCGGAAGTTCGGACTTTATTCAGGATAGCACTCGAACATTGGAACTGGAATTGGTCTACCTACATACTTTGCCTCTGGGAGACAACACAGCTAGCTCACACATGCTGCTTCCTTCATCCCCAAAGAAGTCCCTCCTCGGGCCCTCCTGCCATACGACCGCCCTTCACGCCTCCTGCTTCCGCAATTGCGGTCAACGTTGCCACCTCATCCGCAGAAAGTTCAATGTCGCCCGCGGCGCAATTTTCAAGCGTCCGCGCCGCCTTCCTGTACGCCAGAAGATTAGTTTTGGCGAATTTTTGAAGATCCGGTGCACGTACGAGGATCCAGGGAGCGGGATCACATGAGGACCAAGTGCCGCAACCCACGCGATCGCAAGTTGTGCTGGGGTGACGCCTTTCTTGGCCGCGAGCTCGGGGAGCGCGGACACGAGGCTCAAGTTGTGGCCCAAAGTGTCTCCCTTGAACCGCGCGTAGTGCGAGCGGTAGTCGCCCGCTGTGCAGATCCTCAGCGAACGAAAAGATTGCGTATTGGAACAACTGCGTACCAGGCAAATCTGTTTGGCTGGCGAACTTGCCGGCGAGGAAGCCCTTGCCGATGGGACTGCAAACAGGTGAGGTCATGGCGCGAGTGGGAGTTGGGAAAATGCGCGTACGAGTAGGCTTGAACGGAGATCCCGAGCTCGCGTGCAGTCTCGATGACCTTTTTCGTCTCTGACTCGTATGCCCACAGGCTAACCTCGATCTCAGCGGCAGTAACAGGGTGCACCTGGGCCCATATCCCATCAGGCGCAAGCACCGACAGAGAAAATCGATTGACCCACCGCATTCGCACGGCGCAGTGTCTCGGCGCTGCACTCCGACAATCCAATGTGCGAAAAATGGCCCTCCTTGAGGAGTACGACCAGATTCTTCATGATGTCCTCGATCGGTATCTTCGGGTCGATTCGGGCAGGCTGGTACAGGTCCAACTTCTTGTGCGGGCCGAGGTGGCTCTGGATGTTGAGTACACTCTTGCGCAGGTTCTCCATCCTGTTAATCAAAGATGAATTTTGTTCTCGCGACGGGAGAAGATATGGCGGGACGCACGAGCAGTCAGGAGCCATGCCGGCCATGGCGCCCTTGACGGAGAGGAAGGTTTTATCCGCGTATTCGGGGTACTTGGTGAAGAACCGGTTCAGCAGGTCGAGGTTCTCCGGCCCCCAGGTCTTTGAGTAGAATTCCCCTGCCGAAGTTAGTGAACATATTGATGTGGTCGCTGGTACTCACCGCTATTCAGGTACATCTTGGCGCCCGCGGGCTGCGCGTCGACACCGGCCTTGATGGATGCGAAGCACACTTCGTCGGTCGATTCTGGCGTGGACCCCATCATCATCAGACCGTGCTAGAGCAAACTTTTCAGCGCCACCCGTCGTTGCGCAGCTCAAGGTATACTGACGGAAATACGCCCGACAACGACGTTGGTCGCGGTTCCGCCCAATTGTGTGGTGTTGACGACCATTGTGGCTGGCTGAGAAGAATAACACTGGAAGTTGTATGCTGGTTGAAAAGGCTGTAAACTGGTAATTCACTTTGCTCGACACCCTTGGCATTTATACTACAGCACTTTACATCATCGACGGCGCGTAGGCCAGCACGACATTTGAGCCGCATCCACGTAGTTGGTGCGGCCGCTCACATTTGATTCTCGACAGAAACGCAAAATAAATTATCGGTAAGCAGATATCCGAATTATCAGATCAAGTACCCGAGTTATCAGTATGCGGATATGCGAGTTATCACCAAGTAAGTACCCGAGTTATCAGCGGCCATCACCGTACATGTCAAAAATTGAATTGGATCGTTCACTCGAGCTCATTGATGGGACTCCCGAATTTTTTGAAAGCAAACGCTGACGACGCCTGCCGCTCGAAATCTCCTCCGAGATTTTCATGCAGTGTGCTTTCTCTGAGCCCCACCTCCGCGCTCTCCGACAGAATTCGTGCCACTCCCTCTGTGGGCTAATCGAAATTCCGCGGCATGAAGGATTCGCGTTGCTGTTCGGCAAGGCTTTGCCTCGATCGTGCGGCGGACTGTTCCCTGAGCCCCTCACTACACGGAGTTGTCGACGATGCGCTCAGGCTCCGTCTACATTACGACGCTTTGTTCCAAGACATAGACCTTACGCAGCCATTAAAACCCTGACAATAGGCGGTGGTGGGGGAAGTATTTTTTTCTGAGGCCGTCCCTCGATAGGATAGGTCTGACACTTAATCTTGAAGAATGGACCTTTGCTAACGTGCGTTATATGGCAGGCGATGAAGACGAACCGGAGCCAGTGACTCTTACGCATCTACGATATCTCAATATCGATGGATCCGAGCCGGACCTCGACCTTTTCAAGTGTTGCCCTAGTCTCGCCATTCGATCAACCCTTTCAAACGCTCGTCAGGAACCTCAAACTGTCCGTGGGATGGCAACACTGGCGGGATGCTTGGACCTCGTCCCTGCACCTCCAACTGTCCTATGACGTCGGCCAAGACATTCTCACTTGACTTGGTTCTGAACAATGACCCTGCTGTGCAGTAAAGTCAGATTTGAAGGCCAGATGGGACTCCAGGCATGATGCCCGCCTGGTCCAATTGAAATCCTTCCGTCATGCTGGGGTCTTATAACTTGGGCACTGAGTGGAAGGCTGCCGTATTCTTGTGCATATGGCGGACGTGTCACTGTCACTCGCGCTTGAAGCTCACTGCAGGAGAAACTTGCGCGAAACAATGGATAGGAAAAACCGAGCCTGCTGCATATCCGCCCGTGCATACTGTATGTCCACCGTTCATCCTGCACTGCTCACGACACGACGCACGCAGCGTACCGCTCCGTTCGAGTGGCGCATGAGTCACCTGGCAAGCATTTGAAATGGTCGGGAGAGACGGGGAGTCGCAGCACTTTCTCCCTATCATTTCGCTGCTCACTGGCTTCCTTTCTCCTCACCTCTGGTTTTTTTTCTCCTCCTGATATTTATTGCTCGCTGGTGTTTTATATTTTTCTACATATCAGAACACACCACACGTCTAACTATTTCGTCGCCTGACCGATGCATGCATTTATTTAATTCCTACAACTTTAGACAATATAGTAATCGGCCCGAGTGCCCACTCTTTTCTTTCCAAAATTCAACTGTTCAGTCGAGGAATAAGGGCTTTGACAGAATTGTCGATCGAGACGACTGTCGTTGAAAACGCAACCCCAAACCGGCGCCACTAACACCGCCTATGTCAGCTGTGGCGTCCTTGAGTCAAGTGAGACGGCGTCCAGCAAACGACTCGTGTGCTGTTCTGTTTCACCTTCATTTTTCAAGACTGGACAAGGTATACGATGAGGAATTTGCAGTTTGCCAACGGAAGAAAAGAAAGCGCGGTTGCCAAGCCCGCCCGTAAGGCCGCAAAAGGCGCCCGTTGACAGCCTGATTGGATCATGAGAAGCATCGCGACTCAACGCCCGCTGCCAGAAAAGGAGATGTGTACGAGATCTCAAAGATTCATTGAGGATTCAACATTGGACGACGTTGTGGTCAAGATGAAAGCGCCGAAGGTCACCACGTGGAAAGCAGGATACGGTCACGGGGTCCTCCCACGCGTCAACGCGTCTGTTGGATCAACAAACGCGTCGAACCAAACACCGCGAAACACCACTATTAGCCGAAATGATATATAAGAAGTCCGTCCAATGATGGAAAATCATTCACTTTCTGCCCACTTTGAATTCTTCCTTCTTCCTCCCTGGTCTCAACATCTCGAAACATTCTTCAGGTGGGTGTTTTCAGGTGTTTTCCCATTCATGTTTCTCATGGGCCCTTCAATGGTGTCGACCGTCTGTGTGGGGCCGGCCGCCATGTGGTTTGCAGTTCGTTGCGGCGGACTCTTGAATTGACGCTTTTATGGCTGGCGATCCTTGCGTAAGTCGTGCACACAACTTGGTTGGCCATTTACTGACACTTTCTTTTTCAGGTTTTTGTGGCGGTTTTATCAAGACTCACCAACACCCACCGTCGTGCATCTTAGCTATTGTGCATCTTAGCTATTTAATGGTTACTTACATGAGTGCGCCGGATGTCGAGAGAACGGCTACCCGGTGTTGAAAGGTGTCTCGGTTTTATGTACTTTACTATGTATGGCCCATCGTGATCAATACTCTATCGCGGTCAGAAATGTGACATGGTGTGACAACTGCTCTTGGCCTTTAACCTCGACGTTCCAGATTCAAAGCTTGACCAAAACGCGCCCGCCTTGTCCAAAGTTCGTTCCAGACCCTCTCCGCACGTTTTGTCCCTTTCCCTTTCCTGTTCATCTCACCCATGTCCTCGATTCTGTTGGTTCCCCAAGATGTTGTCCAACTGGTACGTCAATATCTTTAGCGCGCTCCCCTGCCTTCGTTGATAGTCATTTCTGAAGGTCCTTTCATGGGTGAGTCCAGTTGACCTTCAGACCCTTCGTTCTACCTGTAGAGTGTTCCAACAGGTAATCAACCCCACGTAGATGAGTAGCATTTGGGATATGCATTTCGCAACGTCCTCCTCCCGCCGACATTCAACAGGTTGTATTTGCCTTCTCGGATTACTGCTCTCGTCTTCGGTGGCGGGAAATGTTTTGTCTGTCCTCGTTCACGCTTTTCGCGCTCGCGTCTTATCGTCCGTTTCCAGAAATGCGGCGCGCACACTCGGGCCCTCCCATATTCCTTCACATTGCAAGAATTCTGGCCTCAAGATTTTGCGGGAACTCACGTTTCTTCTACACTCTTGTATTTCGATGGTATATTTACAACAGCGATTGAGACAAAGAGATCGAAACGATCATGTTTGACTGAGAGACGCCACGGTTGGGAAATGCGGAAAAGAGGGCGCACCGATAAAGACAAAACGTGAGTGTGGGTGCATGGCCAACTTGAGCAACAATCCTGAATGCCTGCACCCAATGGAAAGGTTGAAGGCACGGCGCGTCTGGTTGATTGCGAAAAATGCCAGAAGAACACGGCAACCGAAATCATACATATTCGGAATTAGTCTTTCAGAAACGTGGTGGTCGAGGACAAAGAGCTGCGCACACTGCGACCCAGTCAGCTGGATATTTCACAACGAAATGCATACAGGTCAAAGGAAGAATATAGACACCAAGTCCCTGGCGAATAGGGTGTCGTGTGGCCATTCCATAGCCCATTTTCGACCGAGACTCCGCCAGCGTGGACAGGGGAAATTAGCAGGAGCTGAAAAATAATTGCTCATCAAATTCCGAAAACTGCTGATCAGGACGACGTACCAACATCAGGTTGGCCGAAAGCGCTCCTTCTGCGGGGGACGACGGATAGCCTCCATGAGTAACTCTGTGTTGTCACCCCGCCGACTACTAGACCATGTAAAATCCAGATCGGAGTGTAGAGTGGGATCTAGTGGGATATGCAGTCGACAACCAAGGGTCGTTGACGACTTTTAGCACGCGTTCAGATCTGGAGTCTGTTATGGAACCTGAAGACTCGTCAAAGTCAACCATCGTGTTGATTCCATTTGTGATGCGCGCCAGGCCCTCGGCCAACCTTTCAACGCCGCCCGGGACACGTAGTTCCAAACTTTTCAGCCCTAGATGCATCGCCGGGTCGATGCACCAGTTGCGCTATGCAGATCCCTCAGCGAACGAAAAGAATTGCGTATTGGAACAACTGCGTACCAGGCAAATCTGTTGGGCTGGCGAACTTGCCAGCGAGGAAGCCCTTGCCGATGGGACTGCAAACAGGTGAGGTCATGGCGCGAGTGGGAGAAGGCGCGTACGAGTAGGCTTGAACGGAGATCCCGAGCTCGCGTGCAGTCTCGATGACCTTTTTCGTCTCTGGCTCGTATGCCCACAGGCTAACCTCGATCTCAGCGGCAGTAACAGGATGCACCTGGACCCATATCCCATCAGGCGCAAGCACCGACAGAACATCGATTAACCCACCGCATTCGCACGGCGCAGTGTCTCGGCGCTGCACTCCGACAATCCAATGTGCGAAAAATGGCCCTCCTTGAGGAGTACGACCAGATTCTTCATGATGTCCTCGATCGGTATCTTCGGGTCGATTCGGGCAGGCTGGTACAGGTCCAACTTCTTGTGCGGGCCGAGGTGGCTCTGGATGTTGAGTACACTCTTGCGCAGGTTCTCCATCCTGTTAATCAAAGATGAATTTTGTTCTCGCGACGGGAGAAGATATGGCGGGACGCACGAGCAGTCAGGAGCCATGCCGGCCATGGCGCCCTTGACGGAGAGGAAGGTTTTATCCGCGTATTCGGGGTACTTGGTGAAGAAACGGTTCAGCAGGTCGAGGTTCTCCGGCCCCCAGGTCTTGGAGTAGAATTCCCCTGCCGAAGTTAGTAAAGATATTGATGTGGTTGCTGGTACTCACCGCTATTCAGGTACATCTTGGCGCCCGCGGGCTGCGCGTCGACACCGGCCTTGATCGATGCGAAGCACACTTCGTCGGTCGATTCTGGCGTGGACCCCATCATCATCAGACCGTGCTAGAGCAAACTTTTCAGCGCCACCCATCGTTGCCCAGCTCAAGTATACTGACGGAAATACATCCGACAACGACGTTGGTCGCGGTTCCGCCCAAGTGTGTGGTGTTGACGACCATTGTGACTGGCTGAGAAGAATAACACTGGAAGTTGTATGCTGGTTGAAAAGGCTGCAAACTGGTAATTCACTCGACACCCTTGGCATTTATACTACAGCACTTTACATCATCAGTGACCTCAAACTGTCCGTGGGATGGCAACACTGGTGGGATCGGGGTGGTCCCCGCACCTCCAGCTGTCCTATTAGGTCGGCCAAGTCATTCTCACTTGACTTGGTTCCCAGTCGCAGACATATATCCCCAATCTTCGTACGCCGCGCATTATCAGTTTCTCTTTGCCGCCCACCTCTGCCACGGCTCAAGGTCCACGAACGTGGTGTGTCTTGGCGGTGCAGCGGCGTTGGCGTTGGGAAGTTCGAAATTGTGAATATCAAACCTGGCGCGCGTTCTCACGAAAATTTCTTCTGACACCTATTGAATACACGTCAGTACATCTATCATACATGCTAAATACACTGGTTCGTTGTCCATAGTCACTATCGTACAGTTGTTTCTTCTTTCTTTCTTTAGTGTGCATGTTCCCTCCAAGTTCAAGAACACCATCCACTCTCTTCGTCGAACTCTTCAATTCCCCTTCGATGTGTCCCTTCACTTTCTCGTTCCAGTTTATCACTTCATCGGCCCATCCTCACCCACCCCCGTCTTCGCGCTCGTCCGCAGACTCGGCGTCCGGCTCACGCGCACGCCGTGTGACGAGCTCGAGCGCGCTGACGCCGAGTGCGCCGAGTTTGTCGACGCGGACGATGCGCGGCGGTGGCGCTGCATGCGCCCCGGGTCGACGTCGAGGTGCGCGAGGCGGGCGAAGAGGGAGAGGACTGTGATGTGGGCAGGCGTCAAGTCAGGGATGAACGTTTGTACAAGAGGGAAGGGAAAAAAGGCTGAAGGAAAAGAAGGAGAGACGCACTGTCGACGATAGAGACGATGCCCGTAAGCGGGATGTGCGCGGAGGACGCAAAGATGGGCGAGGCGGAGCCGGTGGTGTCGCGCGTGATGAAGAGGCGGTGTGAGTTGGCTGCGAGGACGTTATACGGTGAGCAAGCCTCATTATTTGAGTTGGATGGACGTACTAGCGAGCAGTTTTTGGATGGTGTACGAGAGGAGGGAGGTCGTAGAAACGGCGTACACTGCAAGAGCATTGCTAAGGAATTGTGAGAGGAAAGAACGAAGAGTGCTGACCAGGATATCGATCCGCGCCGTCTGTCGATCCATGCGGCGCTTTGACGAGCGTGATGAACTGCTGCAAGGGCGTGCTTAGTATGTGCTTGCTCTGGGACGGGACGACGATGCGGCCGATGTCGGTGACGCTTACGGCGCTGAGGAGCGCATGCGCCTCGTCGTCAAGGACCGCAACGCTGCTCACGCCCTCTTCGCTCATCAGACGCATTGCATCGAGCACAGAGGAGCTGCTCGTGGCGGTGACCACCGCCGAGAAGAGGTGGAGGGAGGGGAGGGAGAGGGAGTGTAACGGTGTTTCTAAAAAGGCTGCAGCGGGTTTGTACTCGGCGAACCAGGTGAGGAGACGCCGGTCAGAAACAATGCCAAGGAAGGGTCCGGAGCTTGGGTCCGAGGAACGTATGACCACGCGGTGAGCACCTCGAGAGAATATCTCCAGGAGTGATATAATGGAGGCAGTGTCAGGTAGAGTTTCGAGAGGGTTTTTTTCGGAGAGGTCTGAGAGAGAAACGATCGTAAATGAATAGATATTATGCAGAAAAATTAACACGCACTGCTGACGAGGCGAATAGGAACGTGGCCTGCTCGGGCGGCAGAAACTATGGCCTGGGCGCGGGGGTTATCGAGCAAGTCGTCGCGCAACAGCGTATGCCGAGTTGCGGCGAGGGTCAGAAAAGCATTGACATCTCCCCACTGAGCGGTTGAGTAGGGAATAAGACATAAGAGAGACCACTGACATCGAATAACCCTAGATAAGGCTCCTGGGTGATCTCTGCAGCCTTTACAGCGAGACAAAGGATGTTCTCGGAGAGAAGTTTCTACTGAAGATTAGGACTGACAGTGCGGCACATCCTGCCTACAAACCTCGCACGCATCTTCGACGCTAGTTTCTCCATCAACCTCAACGATGCGCGAGTCGATAAGGTCTAGTACACGTAAACGCGCTCAATAACACCCACAGCGTGGGGTGGAGCTACTCGCCTTTGGCTAGGACATCCCGCCAGTCCTCCACCCATCGTTGGGCATCGTCAGGTTCGTCAGTTATTACTTGTGCTTGTTGTGAGTCTATTGCGAAAGACTGCGACATGCGTTTGCTTGCCGCCATTGTTGTAGCTGAAGGTGGTCCATGCACAGGCACTGCCACCAACTACGCCACCAACTACGCCAATCGCCCCAAAAAGGCAATTAACCGGAACCTATCCAGCGTGGCGGCGCAGATTCAATATTGGGAGAGATAAAGATGTAAAGATACCACATACTTTCTCACGGAGACAAACTCTGCATTAAGGGCTTGCGTGGGAGTGTAAAAGATCCATGAAATCAAGGCGGGTACAAGTTGCATTCATGCGGTCTATCAACTACAAGTTGCATTCAGGCGGCTAATTCGACTTTCAGAGGTAACTGATGTTTGTTGCCCACAGATGGAACAGCAATGGAGCCCATCGACCATGTAATATCTTTGTCCAAGGTGAATTTAAACCGTTCAACCAACAGAGCCAACACGACTTCTAAATAAGAAAAGCAGATTAGGTCTCGCAACTAACAGTCTAACAAACCTGAACGTACTCATCTCTAGTTGAGAAAACTTGAATCCGCTGCAATTCATTAATCAAATTGTGTTCTGCGACAGAAAAAATTAATTCGAACATGCAAGCCTTCCCGCCTCCGATGAACGTCATCCTGTGTGCAATCAGCGCATGGAGACGTATATATATGAACAACCTCACAAGTTTGCATAAATGCCGGGAATTTTCGCGTCTAGAACACTCTGGGGTAACGGAGACAGCCAACGCTCCGGTTTCCATTCCAGCGCGTCGGGCCCCCAAACAGCCGGGTTGCGGTTCGCCGACAGGATGGAGATGAAAATACCTGTTTCAGCTGGAACAGGAATCTCGGTCACTGGAGAGCCATTGACGGTTATTGGCGTGGATGTTGATAGCGCTACGTCCTTCCGTAATCTAAAAAATCGAAAAGCGGGTCAGTAAGATTTTTTTCGGACATGATTAGCATACTCACGTCCGTACGACGAAGGCGACCGGAGGGTATCTATTATGTGGGTCAGTAAAGCAATCAAGGCAGCTGAGGAGATAATAACAGGCGTAAAGTTTCTCTGCAGATTGCGTCCAGATACTCCAGCGACTCGAGCTCATTATACGAGAGCTCAGCTCCTTCCTGCTGCGCAGACCTTAGCTCTTGACGGAGTTTCTCTTGCACGTCCGGACGTTCAGCCAAGACATGCAATGTGCGAGCCAGTGCGGATGAGGTGGCTGAAAGATCGCGGTCAGTGAGAACGGATGAACAAAGCTGAGGCCTACTATCAGTTGCTGCGAATAACAGTGTGCTGTCATATATGAGGGACGAACAAAGGCTCGAAGGAAATTGGCACGTACTTCAACTGTGGGAATCAGGGGAATCAGCTGTCAGTGTCATTCAACATACACCAAGGATGAATAGATACCTGGCCAATAATTTCGTCTTCGGAGAGACGATCAGCAGAGGACGCATTGCTATTGTCTTTCACTGGCAGCGAGATAAGCAAAAGCGTCATCTTGGACAAAAATAGCGAAATACTTAGAACGCTGATGATGTCCTTTCCCTGTGCAACCTGGGCCGATACAGCCTCGTCCCCAGCCTCCAGCGCCGCCTTCTTGATATTATAAATGTGCACTGAGGTGCCATACATGGTGTCGACGATATCGCGGCCCTCGTGCAGAGTTTTCCAGGGGAAAATGTCGACTATGAACCGTCGGAACTTTGGAGAGCCAATGTTTGCTACCCACGGCATAATATATCTTGAAGCCAGGTACATCTTATGCATAGTAGTCCTTTGCAGGTCAGTTGCGTATGTTGAGGTAAAACGTCATGCCACTCACTGCATTTCTTTGGCGCATAGAATGTAAGGAGGAACCTCATCGGTGACAAGCGGATCGAAGCTGTAACCAAGCCCGGCTTGACCAACCAATTCAAGGGCAGTCCGCGTCATCCACAGCTGGCGGATGACTTGTCATCGGATCTAATTGTCTGTCATGGAACTTACCAGAAGATCAATCTAGCAGGTCTCGTGTAAGTCGTCAAATTGAACCAAAGGATGGTTTGCTCACTTCTTGAGGTCCTTGTTGGACCCTAGATTCCAATGCAGTTCGGAGCTTTAATTGAATATCTATTAGGAACCAGGAACGTCAAGGGCCAGCACACAACTGACCCTCTTGCCGACATCGAAGAAAATAGGGACTTGATTGGTCCATATGAGCTTGCGTGTCATCAGAACGAGAAAACAAAACACACCCATCTGGCGGAGGTGGGCGACGGAAAAGACGGGATTCAGCATTTTGCGCTGTTTCTTGTGCTGTTCGCCTGCGCTCGGATTCCCTGGTAAACCACATCATCTGGAAGTATGAAGTTTCCTCACCCAATGTAGACAAAAGACCCTCTCCGAAACTTATCCGGGTGCCCCGTATAACGTAGGCCGGCTCCTCAAAGATATCTTGATCCTGTTATTTGTTTGAGCCAGCCGCAAAGCGGCACGTTGAACCTTACTTTGACGAGGATCTGGTGAAGTGCCCTGGGATCGAACACGTATAACGATTTTTCCTAGCATGGATTCAGTCGGTCAAAGCAATTCACAAAACGAAAGGCAGCGTACCCCCAGCAGCCCATTAATTCGAATAACGCCTCCATCTAAAGGCAAGGTTAGCAAAGACTCTTTGGAACTGCGCGAAATAAGCAACACACAGTTTTCCACAAGCCCTTGATGATACGCCCAAGCGTTCGGACTGAATACTTGATTCAAGTTCCCCGTCCAGAAAGAGGGTGACGGAGGCCCAGGGATATCGTTCACAATTCTTCTAGCCGAAAGCACCAGCCAGAACCACCGAGCAACCCAGAGAGCCGCGACAGACAATAGAGTTTGGATCAAAAAAGCCATGGGTACGAAATTCTCCCGGTTGAGTCTTTATTGGCTTTGCTAATCTGGACAGCAAAGGAAATCGCGCGCCGCTGACGCAAATATACGCATGTCATAGTGGGAGCTCGTCCATTTGAGAAGCCTGTCATCACTGTAACATTGCAACCTCGCCGATTTAAGAAGCATCGTCGCATCAACTTGGCGCAGCGCGGCGGAGCAGGCGCAGGTGTCCAACCATGGGAAATTGTCGAGACCCACGATAGTACCCGACGAGTCGGCCGCGAGGTCGCTCGCTGCTCGCTGGATTTCGGCCCGCACTCGGAAGATCGGTCCGAACCGACTGCGCAGTCGAAACGTCGTCCTTCCGTCCACGATGGAAAAAAAAAACAAGAAAATCCTGACCGTTCACTCTAGTGTTTTTCAAACTGAGAGAAAATCCAAATCGCGGAGGAGAAGATTAGAGTTTCCGAGGCCGAAATCCAGATTCAACATCCTCGAAGCCGCCTGAAGCTATTCCGAGGCTATGCGGTCAGTTGCTTAATTGGTTCATTAATGAGACTCGTAAACTGACGAACTTCGAGTCGAGGCTCAGCGGAAGGGCCTGACGGTACCAACGGACGTCGTGAGCGATCTAGGACGCGTTGAGCGTCTTTCAATTCGACCCGGTCCTCCTGCACTGAGGCCCGACTCCCCGTTCGCAAACTTGTTCTGAAGTCTTTGAAGTTCGTCTCTCCACAGATCCTGAGCCGCCGCTATCGCACCCGATGTCGGAAATGGTTGCTGCGCGGAAATGAGCCTGCTTCTTGCGGCCTACGGCATCTGTACGCGCTTTTTGTCGATACATGTCTTCTGGGGCGATAACAAGCTCCGCGGTCGAGGAAGCCTGGTGGCGAACAAGGACGACTCAAGTCCATATTGGCAACGAATCAGACATGGCTCCAAATTAGGAAGGCGGTGGCATTCGTTGAACCCTTTTTTTGATGGCTGCCACTCATTATTAACTCTTGCCTCATACTACCACTCGTCTTCCTCCAAAATGAACAGCGCAGCCTTGGCAATTGATTTGATCATCCTCGCGGCTGGGGAGACGCGTCTTGTCGAATACGTGAAACAGGTACGCACCGAGTTCCATCTGCCACTGGAACCGCGACGACGAGCCACAACGCAGACATTCCCTCCTGAAGTCGAGAACCTCGGATACTATAGGGTGGATAACGCGGCAGATTGGCTGGACGTCGATGGATTCACGCGTTGGCTCAGCCAAACCGCGCCGCAGAACGGTTACCAGTCGGGCGGCGCGTTCCTCGATGCCACTTCGCCTCGGTCTTCAGAAGAGAGCCGTCAGTCTTACGCACCTAGTCAACGGCGCATCCATTCAAAGACGGAACAATAGGCAGTTCGTCGCTTGTGAGTCTAACCTTTCGCGATGGCGACGCGTGAAGTTATCTCATTGATGTTGTGCAGCGAACCAAATCGTGAACAATTAAATGCGAGAGCGAAACTGAGGATACTACGAAGATGTGGAGCGAAAAATGTCTCCATTGTTTGAGAGGCGTGTAATTGCATGTACAATATTCAACTTGATTCCATTTCCTAACGCGCAGTGCAAACGGCTTCCTTTCTACAATGAAATGAAGGGTCCTCATTATTGCTAGCTAAGGGGATACACAGTCAGTTGAACGAGGGTTCGGCAGTACCTCGAATCCACCAAGATATCACATTTCAAAATTCCAGCCTCATACAATACACTCGAAACTGGTCTGGGACTTTACATAGTACTTGATTACAACGCGCCTTGGTCCTTCAGATATTTCTCAACAGTCTCAACGATGACCTGGTGGTCCCACTCCTGCTTGAGGCCGCTAACCACAATCGCGCCCACGACACCCTCGACGCCCTTCACTCGAACGGGGAAACCGCCGCCATGGATGGCATACTGGCCCGCGGTCTCCCCGAGCATGTACCTAGCTTTGAATGCGTCCTCGGGGTTTGGAACTTGCAAGTCAAACTTGATATGCATGTACCAACTAGACTTGCCCCATCGCAGTACGGTTTTGCGTTTACGCGCGACCCATAGGTCGTTATCGGGGTAGGTGCCACCGGAACGCGTCACGGCGTGGAACAACAACTGGTCATTGTTGGCCAGAGCGATGTTTACGACCGCGGGAGTGGGGAAGTCGAGCAGGCGGGCGCGTAGAGCATTGCCCAGCTCCCAGGCTGTCTCTGCGGTGAAGGAGGGAAAGACGAGTGCACTCTCAATAGCAGAGATGCTCTCCAAGTCTTGAGGAGGATCAGCACAGAGTGCGGCAGACATGCTAGACCGAGACAAGGGGTGGGTCTGTGTGAAAGTTCAAAGTTGGTCCGAGTGGCTCCTAGTCGGACCGCTGCGGCCCCTGGACCGGTCCGAGTCTGACACTTTTTTACCCAGAGTCGTTTGTTGAAGTTCAACTCGGATCTCAGGACGCTCAGCGCTCGGCACTCAGCTCTCTTCGACGCAAATACCAACTAATGCTGCTGAGTTCGAATTTCTTTTCAATTTGAATTGATGCCCGCAACTTGAGTCATCCCGCGATGGTGCGACGCAGCGAAATGTGCGCCTGTTTTCACGTCGACTCACCTTGGATCTTTTAGTGCCCCGTTTCTATCGCCGTGGGCCCGAAAGCCTCTGGGGTGGCCGGCTGTTTCGACACCCGTTCCGATGCCAAAGGTTCGTGGTCTCCGAACTCCTATGTACGAGTAAGTATGGGTGGATAGATAATCTCAGGAATATCGCTCGCAAGACTGTCGGTGCAACGGAGTCCATCCAGTTGGCAGGGCCAATTTTTCTGCCAGAGATGGGTCGATCTCGGGTACGGAGAGAAATATGGGTGCGTGGCAACAGCTGTTCCGAGTTCGAGACTCCGACTGACGCTCACCTTGCATCCTTATGGATGCGGCCTCAACTCGAGCGAAAATTGGGATCTGCCACTTCTGGTGTACATCGACCAATGGGTTGGCTGAAAAGATTCAGAGAGCAATTTCAGATTCAAATTTCAGAGTTCCTCAACGTACGCCGGGACACCTGGGGTGATCTGGAAAATTTGGACAAAGAACCAATATGGTATTGTCTCAACACGAAGAACTATCTTCTCAGCTGATAATTAGTGCTTGTTCAAATGGGAAGGCCGCACGAGCCAGTCTCACACTCAGCGAACCTCATCTCTGTCTACAAATCCCACTTTCATGATCCCATCTTACCACACTCTCTTCATTATTTTCTTGGTTGGCAAAGTTCACGTTTACACTCCAAGGAGGTATTGTTGATCACTTTCCTTTTCTCTTGTCCGAACAAATGCCTGACGTCTGCCGTTGCTCGGACCAATGGTGCCATCTTTGCGGGTGCAAACTCCGCGTCTTCGGTTCGTAAGTACATCATAGCGTTCTCTACTTTCGTCCTCGTTGCTGACCATGATGTAGGTTTTCAGTTCTCAATTTATTTAAAACCCGGATACAGCTCCTGACGCAGTTTTCTCAACTTGTTAATGCATGATCTGAAATCGCCGCTGGACAAATATATCCCGAAGCGTCTATTTCTGTGCACTTATCTCGGCATGTTTGGGACTTCCAGCTCACCTCTTATCTCAGGTAAGGTCAGGTAACCCGACAGCCTCAAATGTGGCAGAGCAGGAAGAGAGCAGGAGTGACAAATTACGATGACGGAAATATCATGGAAGTAAATACTCAAGACTGGCATAAATAGCTCGGGGATTTCAGCGGTGCTGAAACTCAATTCTTTGAGTTTGTTTGTGATAATGGTCAGCCCTCACACTTTTTCCCCATCTAACTCTCAGTAGCCTGCCCCAAACGGAAATTGCCGTTTTGGGACGCGAGCGCTGCGTGTTTGGTTCTGTCTCTTCCCCTTTTGGCGTCACAGTTGCTTCCGCTCTCCCCTAACCTCAAAGTTGGATTTGAATCCAAAACTCTCTCACTGATCCGCTCGAAATGAAGTCATCGCGTTCCGCGGAGGGAGTATAAAGCCCTCTGTTCGTGGGCTGAATAATGACACTTTTCTACTTTCTCCCTTTACCTTCCGAGTCTATTTACCACCAATATGCTCTACCCTGCCTCTTTTATTCTCTTTCTTGGCCCGGTGTCCTCAACTTTTGGAAGCCCTCTTGCTCCTGCAAACCTTACGACGTCCCCGTTTGGGTAATTATCTCTCTTCGTCTCCCCCTTTATTTACCATACTATTCACAGGCGATGTGGAATTAATCTGACCAACTCCGAGATCGTCTCGGCCGAGTAGACCTTTCTCTTGAATCAAGTGTCTACGGCTATTACACTGCAGGCAGTCAAAACCGCTGGCAAAGTTATATCGGTGAGTTTCCGCGCTGTAAAGCCACTTTCAGACGGACCTGCTAAAGCGGTAACACCTATACAGGTGTACTGGCATGTCATCTCCGCAGATACTAGCGCACCCGGAGGGGATATCCCGTATGACGCTTCGACGCCCATTTCATCTCCACACTCATTTCACTCGATAGGGATTCTCAAATCAAGGGCCAGATGGATGTGCTGAATCGAGATTACGTCGGAATCATGAATTTCGTACTTGTCAACACCACACGGACTACTAACCGTGATTGGTTCAACAATTCTGCGCCCGGCACCAGACAACAGAACGACATGAAATCCGCTCTCCGCGAAGGGAATGCGCTCGCCCTGAATATTTACTCTGTCGGGTATGTAATTGCTGCTTGACCAGCCGTGCATTCATTTATTACTCTTGTTAGATTCACCTCGGCTGAAGGTCTCTTGGGCTACGCCACATTTCCGTTCAAGTACCAAAACAGCCCAAAGGACGATGGTGTCGTATGTGTCCAAAGTTTCTGTTTCAATAATAGCGATTCTCACATATTTCATTCAGGTGATCCAGTATTCTACTGTCCCAGGGGGCTCGATGGAGCCTTATAATCTCGGGAGGGTATGTTCTGTTCGTTTTCTCTGCGCGTTCCCGTCTGAAGATACTATAGACCCTCACCCATGAAGCCGGTCACTGGTTCGGGCTATACCATACGTTCCAGGTAATCACCTCCGTCCTGCCCCTTCCCCTTCATGAAATTGACCAGCGCACAGGGCGGCTGTGATGGAAAAGGCGACTACGTAGACGACACGCCCTCAGAAGCAATCGCCGCAGAAGGGTGCCCTACTGGTCGGGATACATGCACGTCCTCCTCTGGTCTCGACCCCATCAGTAAGTGCACTCGCTCTTCATTGTCAGGACCTGTCTGATGTCTAGTCTTGCCCAGGTAATTTCATGGATTACTCGGTTGATTCTTGTATGACGGGGTTCAGCGCTGGCCAGCTGGAGCGAATGCAGGCTCAGAGAGGACTTTATCGTGATGGTAAACCTTAGAAGCGTTTAGATATACCAGTGAATCGGTATATATATCGGGCCATTGCTTCAAAACGGGTAAGGTTACTAAGTATACCGAGAAAAGTGATACATTCAGGCAAACAAGTTGTCACATGATGTGTGGATATCATAAGAAGGGAGATTCATCCTGACCAGACGGCAGGCCCGGGCTGGGTGTAGGTGGCTGGGACCGGGTAGTAGATGTTGATCAGGATGCCGGGTTCCTGACGAAAAGTTGTTAAAGATTCATTCGACGAGTCGGACAGCGTATTCGACGTACATTCCCAGTGTAGACGCCAGGGATGGCGACCAGCGGACCGGGTGTCCCGCTGCCGCCGCCGGTGACTGAAATCTGACCGCAGGAAATGTACCATTGAGCTAAGAGACCAATTTCAGGTGCCTGCGACGTCGCGTATGTGAACGCTTACCGCCTTGGAAGGTCTCCGCAGCGTGAAGCGCAAGGGCTTCCATGCGCACGAGCTGTGAAGAGCGTCGGTGGGTGGCGAGAGTAGAAACGTCCGTTCAACTCACGTATTGGCCGGTGGGGAGGGACTTTGGAATCGTAAAGCTGACGCTCGGGACATCTGAGGTGTGATTAGTCCGGCGTTTTTCCAGCAGGAAGGTGAGGAGCTCACTCTGGGCGGGGAACGTGATGGAAGATCCTCCGTTGGTCACCGCAGTGATTTGGTAGACCTGTATGTAATTATATTGGGCCGAGTTTCCCGGCAGAGGACATTTTGACGGATACCTTAAACCACACGGCTCCGTCACCGGCGAAAGCACTGACGTTACCAGTGGGCGCCTTGGCCATGTAGACATTTACCACCTTGACAAGAGTCAGTACACAATAACCAGACATTCATCGAGAAGGCACGGACCCCGGGGTGATATATGGTCTGATCACACACGATGCCGAGTGTAGAACCGGCGGCGACGGCGATCGTGCTTGCAGTGCCTGCAGTTGCGGAGTCGTAGCATCTGAAGTCGGCGCTAGTGACGTCGAGAACCTGGACCTAAGGTTAACATGGAGAGTAGGCGCAAGGATGTTCTGTATGCACGGGATCCTGGCTGTTGAAGTTGTTGGTCTCCCGAACGTTCGTCCATGCAGGAGTCGTCACCCCGTTTACGATCAGAGACGGGAATGTGTCTTGTAAAAAATCAAGACATTGCGTGGAATGAAAATAGTAGTCCTCACAATGAGCATACACATGCGAGACGAGCGAGGAAAGCGCAAGAGCGGCGAAGGATAACATTTGCGGGCACGAAGAGATCAGTGTCTGAAGTTTGCCTTGGCTGTTTGAGCCTTTATAGCGAGTGATTTAACAACTGCCGCGAATAGGAATCTCGGATCCCGCAAACGAGAATATCGCATCCCGCGGATATGAAAGCCAAGTACAACTACCTGGTCAACAGAACCGAAGAATGGACGAAACTTTTCCAAGATGACGAATATCGGAAGTTGACAAATAATACGGTGGGCGTCGTTTTTGCATATACTGTCAGCAGTCGAGCCGTTCATCGTTTTGAATGCTATTATGCAAATTTCCGCGACCCTAGATAGCTTGAAAGAGCCTCCCAGTTATGCCAGAAAAAAAGAGACGGATGCGTTGGGGATTATCGTCGGTTAATTGAAGTGGTGTGATCCAAATGCATAGAAACGAAAAGACGGCTTGGCATTCAGAAGTCTCAGCTGAGCCTCGTATTTGTAGAACTTGTGGAGCTTGAGCCTAGAAACATGCGATTCAGTTCAATTGAAGATAGCCAAAGATAGAACACGGGAAATTCAAGGACGTATGAGGCCGGAGAGCTTTCTCAGCGCGTTTGTTCGTCGGGAGCAGTTCCGTGCAAGTTCCGTGGAGGCTTGAAGCTTGAAGTTTGAAGAGTCCTCGATTCTGGAAGCAGCCCGATTGAGAACCACGTGCTATTTAACAGACGCGTTATTATGAATTGTTTGCATCGCCTCTTGAACTCTCACCACCATCTTCGTTCTCAAAGCGTTGTGCTGCTCGAATACTCGCCCGCCAAGCCCTAAACTCCACATAGCCTCACGAAACCCAGCGATGCGTCTCTCCTTCCTTTCCGTTTCCGTTTTCTTGGCCGTTCCCCTGTTGGTTGGCGCGTGCGAGGGCGACTGCATCACCGACACCACTGCTGCCATGCGTACCAACTACGAGAATCCCGTACACTATGTACTGGAAGACATTGTACGGTCCCTCAATGACATCCTCGCATCCCACTAACTCGCTCGCTTTTTCAGGCTCAAAAGATCATCGACAAGCTGCTGCCTGGTTCGACGGAGTCGCCATCTGCGCTGATCCAACCTCTACTGGCGGCGTACCACAAAGCATGCTTTGACAACCTTCAAGCCGCCATATTCCCCGGCTACTTTCACGGCAAGTGCCAACAAACGGCATCGATCCCAAGGGCTGCCCCAACCCCGATTGCCCCGTGGTATGCGGAACTCCTGGCTCAATAGTGCACTTCTACCCACATTCGCCGAGATCGCATCACGCTACCGCTGATACCCTATGAACTGCACGGCTCCCAATTCTCCGTCGTACCAAGCTTTCGAGGAGCGCGTGGTTGCACTGGCTGCCACCTCCGAGCCGAAACTAGCAACAGCAGCAGGACCGCACCTTTGTTTCTTCGTTTGGCCGCCGCGGCATCCTCAAAACGACGGACCCTCCGCCGCCCCTGCGGCACGTAACGTGAAGGACATCAAGGCCGCCATACGGTGCAATGGACAAAATACCTCGCGCTGGAGAAATGCTGTGGCGGCCCGGGCATCCCGTCGTGCACCTGGGCAAAGGAAATGAAACCGTTCATCTCAGCTTCCCTTGAATCTTGATCTCACACAATCCGCGCCTCCCCTGGTCGTCCTGGAATATACCGTCCCGCTCTATACCGTATGATTTAATCGCCATATCCCAGCCACAAACTATGTATCGCACAGACTGTATTTCTATTGTCGATCCTGCCAGCGCATGTATACAGCTACCTAGTTTTGTATGCCACTTGAACCATTTACTCTGCAAAACAAATTTGAGTGCCGTGGGACCGTTGGCAAGAATAATTTCCCGAAATGGCACTGGCCGTTGCGGCGCTCTTTTCGGTAAAACTACTTCCGGCAGACCTAAGCAAGGTGTTATTTTCTGGCTGAAAGATGAAACAGTTACATTTTACGGGCATCTACGTTTGCATGAATACCTGGAGGCCAGTCTGAACTAGAGACGAGTCTACGATCACGACTTCTCACCTCGGCGTCGCACGCCGTTCTCTTCCTTAGTACCAGAAGATGGTATTTTCGCGTTCCTTCAGCTTCCTTGGTTCGGGCGCTCGGGAATCCGCAACGCGTATTTTGACAAGGCAGAGCTGCTCCCAAGCACCGTTGCCCGCCTCGCCTTGACGTCTCGGTCTCCCCGGCCCTCACCGTTTAAATCTACTGGCGTCCCTCCTGAAAACCAACGCATAGCAACTAAGTCTCTCTACTCTACCGCTCCCCCTCCGGGCCGTAAGCCATTTCTCGTGCTCGTTCTCGATGACCACGAAGCTCATTCTCGGGGAGGTACACGACGGCGTTTGCGCTGTTCGAGGCGCTTTGGGAGGTCTGTTTGTGTTCCTGATTTCATCATATCCCCAACGCTGACTATTCGCCAGGCTGGTATCACGGCAGTTTTCGTCAATGTAGGATCCGACCACCCGTCCATCCTCGAGGCCATCGCCAAGGGCAAGCGCGAGCGCCCCAACGCCTTTCCCAGGATGATCACCTGTCCCTCGGAGGTCACCGCGATTTCCATGGCAGACGGCTACGCGCGAATCACAGGAAAGCCGCAGGCGGTGCTCGTGCACGTCGACGTCGGCACGCAGGCGCTCGGCCAGGGCGTCCACAACGCCAGCGTCGGCCGCGTCCCGGTCTTCATCTTCGCCGGCTGTGCCCGTACACCGAGGCCGGCGAACTCCCTGGCTCGCGCACGGAGTACATGCACTGGCTGCAGGAAGCGCCAGACCAGAAGGCCATCGTGCGCCAGTATTGCCGGTACACGGGCGAAGTACGCACCGGGCTCAACATCAAGCAGACGATCGGCCGGGCGCTGCAGTTCGCCAGCAGCCGCCGAAGGGCCCTGCCTATATCGTAGCTGCACGAGAGGTCCTGGCGCAAGAGCTGCAGCCGTATTCGCTGGAGCAGGAACAGTGGGTGCCGATCGGCCCCGGCGCCCTTCCCGCTGATGCCGTGCGTGATATCGCTGCGGCGCTCGTCAAGGCCGAACGCCCGCTTGTCATCACAGCGTACTCGGGGCGAGATCGCCGCACTCCAGAACTCCTCGTCGCCCTCGCGACCTCATCCCCGGCATCCGCGTCCACGACACCGGCGGCAGCGATGTGTGCTTCCCCTTCTCGCATATCGCGTCCGAGGGCTTCCGTCTCAGCACCGACGAGTGCACCAAGGATGCCGATGTGATCCTGCTGCTGGACTGTGACGTGCCCTGGATTCCGTCGCGCAACCCCCGTCCAAGGACTCCAGGATCTACCACGTGGACAGCGACCCCCTCAACCAGCAGATCCGGTTTCGTTTTCCCTGCGCACGGACGTTGGCGGCGGAGAGCTTCACGGCGCTTACGCTGGTGGACCACATCAAGGCCGACGACGCTTGTAGCGACATTGCAGACCCGGTATGTGTCTCGCCGGGATGCGCGCGCGAAGAGCACCAAGGCGTCTGGCCGAAATCGCTTCTCGGCCGCGTTTGGGCGAGGAAGAGGCGCTGGACGGGAACAACATTGGCAGCCTTCTCAAGACGTCCCTACCGGACTCAACGACCTTCGCCATCGAGGCCGTCACCGCGTCCCAGCTTCTGCACGACCAGCTGCAGCCCAGCCGGCCAGGGAGCTGGATCAACTGCGGCGCGACGGGATCGGGTGGAGCAACGGCGCGTGCTGGGTATCCAGATGGCGCTGGCGGACCTGGAGAAAGAAAACGCGGGAGGAGGAAGCAAGCCGGGGCTGGTGTGCCAGGTGGTCGGCGACGGGAGTTTCATGTGCGCAGCGCCGTCGAGTGCGCTGTGGGTGGCAAGCAAGTACAAGATTCCGATTCTGACGATCGTCTTAAACAACGGAGGTGAGCCACGTTGCAATTTCATTTTTTTCGGGAGCGTTGAGATAGATACGAATACGTGTTCGACTGCTGGGGACCCTGGGCTCACACATGCATGTTCATAGGCTGGAAGGCTCCCCGCAACTCGGCGCAGCTCGTGTACCCCGCTGGATTGGTTGCCTCTGCGACCGAGGAAGAGATCAACATCTCGTTCCGGCCTACGCCGAATTACGCTGCTCTGGCGGAGGCAGCGGCGGGATCAGAGGTCGAATGGGCTGACGCGGCGGATAACGGCGAGGCGTGGATGAAGGGCGTGCGGGTCAGAACGGTGGGGGAACTCAAGGCGGCGCTTGAGCATGCAAAGGCGAGGTTGGCTGAGGGGAAGAAAGGAATGCTGGTCGAGGTCTTGATGTAAACTGGGTTGGTCGTTTGTAGTGGCGGTAGGTTCTAATTTCCTTCTGTCGGCGCCGGCTTGGTTAGGTTATGGTAGCGGATAAAGAAAGAGTTTAGAAGGAATGAAGATGTACTACCTGCCGAAACGAGTTTGAAGAGATTATTATTTTTGCACTGCAACTGCGGTCTCACTGAAAAAAAATAATTCAGAACTCAGTATTGCAGCAGGGGGAACGCACTGAAGTTCGACGCGTACGCGGTAGCAAGCTACGGGGCCGGCCCTCAGGCAATGCCCCTTGGCGGAGTCGAACGCTCGACCTTCACGTTTCTCGGTTAGAGAAACGATCATAAGACCGCTACGCCAAGAGGCAGGCGACAATTATGCATTTTAAGTAAATATAGGGTGCCGTAAGGATCTGCATAACCCCGCTCAGAAGACAGCAGAAGACGCGTCGACGCGTCAGTGGCGGTGTAACTCTCAATCACTGGACCACCAGTCTAAAATGGGTGAGTATAGGCCACTTGGTGCGTGTTAAATATATGTCTGACCTCGGTGGTGCCATAAATGCTCAGAAGATTTACACCCGCAGCTACCAGACGTGTTCCCAGGTCGTCTGGAACTGCTGCTCCGGCGTATCCAACCAAGTCGAAACTCGCGAGCGCAGTGACACCTTCTGGTGTCTCACCCAAAAGCTAATGTCGTTCAAGCCGATGTTCGAGTGAACTCGGGGGAAAGAAAGCCCTCACCTTTATCACGTATGGAACAGCGAAACACTGTGTAACTGGCGGAGAGGCCTTCAATACTGCACATATATTGGCGGAGGTGAGGGGAAGATGAGGCGGGAACAGGGTGATCGGTTGCGTCGAATACATGCACCGGAAACTGGATAAAGTGTAAGAGCGGATTGACCAAAAGAGATGAAGACGCCTACATTGCAAAATGACCATATCCGTGGTACACAGGTAGCGTACTGAAGCCGGGCTTGTTCTGATTAATCGCTATGTTGGCAATGAGCCCATAGTGGGTGACGAAGACAGGTTTGGAGAAGCCAGTCTGTGAGGAGAAGTTGAATGGCGGCGTATTTGTCGGAAAAATTAAATCATACCGAGCCTGAAGAGTGTAAAATCACGGCTGGCCTGTCGGTCTCTTGCTCGGGGGTCAAGACCACGGGGAAGGGTTCAACTTTAGCGGATTCGACACCACCCTTGCCCCACAGCGGAAACCGCTTATCAGGAACCAATATCAGATCGTAGTCCTGGGATTTTAGAATCGTTTGGGCCTCGTGAGCCTCTTTAGTAAACTTCTCAGAATAAATGAGGTGAGTGGAGTTGGTAAGCTTGCACAAATGGGCAACTGCAGGAACAGAGTTGTTGACAGACAAGAGGAGAGCCGCGAGCCCTACTACCAAGTGGTCAACAGCGGCGGGTGCAGGAAAGTGTGCCACAAACCCAATTTGGCGAGAGCTAACTCGAGAAAAGACTCGTCGATGGCAGAGGTGGTAAATACAGCAATAACACGTGGAGGAGGGAGCCCGCCTGGTTGAGCCTTGGGGGTAAGTCCAAGGGTTGAATAGTGCCATGCAAGGCGATCAACTACTACTTTCTGGACTTGCGAGTAACTGGCATTGCGTCATGAAAACAAGCTTGCACGCAAATTACGCAACCCACGTTAGAGTCCTCAAGACGACACTGTTATCATGCTCGGGAATGCCAGTGTGACCAATTCTGAAATGAGAATCACGCTAGAATCGAAATCAACTTTGACCGACCCGATTCTCACTATGATTCTAACTTCATTCCGACCTCGATTCTGAGGTTCCTTGGATTGTCCCAATTTTTATTTTTAATTAATTTCTTATTGCCATTTCGAGCCTTGCCACCTCTCTATTATTTGTCGTTCCCCGACTCTGCTTCCGGCCCAGTGGGTCCCGGGATGTCCTCAAAGTCTTCCTCGAGCACCACGCTGCACGCCTCAAGAAAATCTGGTCTCAAAAGAGAGAAATTCAGCACGGTTTTGTACGCGCAGATTATGCTCCGCCTGACTGCTTTTTTCGTTGCCGCAGTGGATTTTTACCGGGACCCATATATGAGGATGGAAGCGACAAGGAAGATAAAGTTAACCTAAAAATGAAGAACTCAGGGAATAAACAAGGATGTGCAACATGCTACAGTAGGTGTAAGGTTAGGGTTCGTTCCGATTCTGTGCTGTTCCTCCTCTGGAGGAGGAACTGCGATTCTCGCCGATTCTCGAGAATCACCATTCTTGATCCGATTCTGGCATCAGAATCGCGTGCTGAATCGGGAACAGAATCGGCCGTTGAATCGAGCGCTTTGACTTCCCCTAATGTCATGTCTACTAAAATAGCTCATGCTGTCAGTATATTGATTTATGTAAAAGTTGACCTTGGGCTGGGCTAAAACTGTCCGGAATCCGGCCCAAAATTGCCCTTGTGTCAACTCAAAACTATCTTTTATGGCCGGCTTTTAGGCAAGAATAAAAATTCGAATTTTGGGGCATCCAGTAAGTCGCAGAGAGGCACAATTCGGGCAAAAATGTTGCCAAACTCATGCACAGATGCCGTTTTTGGGGCTTTGGGGGTCGGTGTTTATAAACGCGTTTATAAACACCCTGTTTACAAACACAAAATAAAAAACTGTTTATAATGGTCCTGAGAATTATAAACAGGGCCCTAGTGTGAACAGCAGGGTGGCCCGGCTGTTCACGGGCACGGATAGCTGCGCGACGTGAGCGGAATCCAAGGGAAATAGGAAAAACCGACCCAGAAGCTGAGTGAGTGACTTTGCCTTGTAGACGGGAACAGGCATTGAGACTATTGGGGCGGAATTTCCAATCCATATTTCCAGAACTTAAATAAGGTGAAGCACAGGTGGTTCGCGGGCCGGTCAGCGGGCCGTGATCCGATCAGTAGGGAGGGGAAGCACCGCCACCCTGATCAACCACAAATTCGAAAGTAATTCTTCATCAAGCCCTGCGACCTTTGACCGCAAATGTTCCGTCAAAGGAGATTTTTACGTTCTCTTTGCTCAAAGCCACCTTCACATTTACACTGTTCAAGTTGGTTTTAGACTTTTAGCACGGCAAAGTTTTTGTGCACTGGTAGGGGCAAACTTGTCCCGTTGCTTGGCACCAAACGCAAATTGCTCCCCAGCAGTCCGGGCATCCCTTTCAACAATTTCAATAACGCCTTCAGCGGTCCGAGGTAAAATACCCTGTGGGGTACCCCATAATTTATATATGGACGTGTTCGCTCCTAAATCGCTGCCACACCATGTCTCTTCAACAACTCGACGGCAAAACCGAGAAAGGTGAGATTGCGTTGTCGGAATATGCTCCCCAGGCTCCGAAAGACGTTGCATGGGCCAACCGTGAGGATGTCGTCGATCTCGACAGACAGCCTGGACTGCTGGGTTATTTCCTCAAGAAGAACCCAAGCCCGGAGTTTATTGCGGATGTGGCAATGATGAATGAGACCGTCCTCGACCCGAAGGAGGTCGCCCGCATGTAGCAAAATAATTCAGAATTTTGCTGTCCATGTACTGAAAAAGGGTGCATTATGAGTGAAAATTGTAGCACCACGCAGTGTGCGCGCAGACGACAAGGATCGGTCGTGACAGGTGGTTTTGCAACTGTCATTTGAGTCCAAGGCAACTTAATTATAAGGATGCACTCATGTAATTGCGGCCTCACTGATCTAATACAACCCAATGGGTTTTCTTGCAATTATGATCCGTTGTTTCTTTTCTGCAAAAGTGCAACAAAGAAAAAAAGAACAAAAATAATTCAGAACTCAGTATTGCAGCAGAGGGAACGCACTGAAGTTCGACGCGTACGCGGTAGCAAGCTACGGGGCCGGCCCTCAGGCAATGCCTCTTGGCGGAGTCGAACGCTCGATCTTCACGTTTCTCGGTTAGAGAAACGATCATAAGACCGCTACGCCAAGAGGCAGGCGACAATTATGGATTTCAAGTAAATATAGTGTGCCGTAAGGATCTGCATAACCCCGCTCAGAAGACGCGTCGACGCGTCAGTGGCGGTGTAACTCACAATCAAAACCTCGCCCGTTGACTTTCACGTGCATCATCTCTCTTCTTCGTGAACCACTTCCTCCCGCCACGCGCGAAACCTCCTCCCTTTTATCGCCCCCGCCATGTCTCACCTCCACATCAACGCCGCCATAAGGCGTGCTATCATCGAATGCATCGAGAGCCCCTCATTTCGTCCTCCGGCATTTCCCCGCGTTGACGTAGAAGATTGGGATGCGATTCTTACGAACACTAGTGCCCGCGATGCCATGGCGGTCCGGGGCGAGGAAGTCCTCAAATTTTGCTTGTTTCTCTTGCTTTCGGACACACTCGAGGGCGAGTCCAGCGCGTTTCTGCAGGTACTTGGTCCTTTTATCTGCCATTGCATTACTCGTGTTGATGTGCACGCCATTTAGCATATCCGGGGGCCTATTTCTTCGGCGGAATTTTTGACAAATGTCCTTTTCAAGATAGAGTACACACTCTTCGCCGGCATCCGACAGGCTGACGGCGCCTTTCACGTCCTCATTGGGTACTTTTGGCAACGTGCGGGGAAAGACACGGCGGTTATCATGGAATGGCTGGCGAAGATTTTAGGACCCCTGATCGACGCCGCGAAGGATGCATGCAAAAAGGAGTACGTCTAGCAACCTCATCTAGCGTCATACTGCTGATAACATGAGCTGCAGACTCAAGGTACCCCGTAAGGGCCGAAGTTCCGCAGCGGTGTCAGAGCAAAGAAACTCCCGGGTATCCTCTGGTATATTATTTTTCACTCCGCAATTCCAGGTACTAACCTCTATTTCAGACGTTAAATTTTTGACCCTTCTACGAGACCTTCAACTCGAAGAGGCCGCCGACTCCGACAATTCTGAAACGTCCATTGGTGAAGTCGTTACCTCCGAGTCCTCTCCACCGGCAGTAAGAATATTTTTCCCGCAAGTTAAAATGCACAAACAATCCCTGTTTTTAGATCCCGTCCTTTGATACTTGGAACCTAAGCCCGATCGATCCCGTTGCTCTCGCGCGGCTCACACGAGGCGAACTTTCGCCTGCGAAGGACCAAGCTGCTCGGGCGTTGAATTTTGACGTATGCGCACCCGCCGCCCAATTGCACGAAATTGATCTGCCCCCAGTGGGTGACGTCATCGGCCAGTCTACCAGGACCTAGCAATATTGAATCTGAGCTCGGCTTACCGGAACCCTTTGATGAACGTCCGGAGAATCCTGTGCGTATTTTCCCTTTCTCTCTATGCATTATTATGTGTTAACATTAGAAACAGCGATCCACCTCGACAAGGCGCGCGCTCAGCCTCCTGTTACCCTCCGTCGAGGTGCTTCATTTTTCACGATATTTAATGATTCAGCCCATAATTAGTTCGACCTTTTCAGATATCACCTCCGGTATGAAGTGACGTCAATCCTGGTTCATTGAGACACTGAATTCTGTTATCACCAGGCCAATCGGAGCTCTGCCGCAGCCATCCTTTCTGCGTTTGACGACAAAAAGCTGGGCGAGCGATTTGTGCGTAACCTCGGCCTGCTGGTGGCAGAGGTGAAGTTTTTTCAGGCCATCTTGGTCTTCGCTAATTCGATTTAACACCAGGTCGCTGCGACGCAAGGCGCTCAGGTGAAGTTTTTTCAGGCCATCTTCGTCTTCGCTAATTCGATTTGACACCAGGCCGCTGCGACGCAAGGCGCTGCTGATGATGGCGACAAGGTATCCGATGAAGTGAATTTGCTTCGTCCGGAGGTGTGTCCCAGTGCATTTGTTGAAATTTTCGCTAAACTCTTCTCAAGACGTCGACGCCAAAATCCCCGAGCAAACGGCCAGAGTCGCGCCGTCCCCTGACCCCGGTCAATCAATGAGCGCACGGAGACAACCCCATATTGTTATTTTCTATTATCATCTGCATTCCGTCGCGCCAAGCCATCGTGTGGAGTAGGGGGATTTTTTGTACGGAATTTTATTGTAGCAGACATCAATTTTGTATTCAACTGTACTCGAATACTGGAGCAGGGGCCATAATGGAATGTTGTGAACTATTTCGACGAAGACCGTACGCTTTGATGGACCACTAAAACTAAATAAACGTTTTTGTCGACAAGACGGAGGAAGATGATGCTCACAATTCTTTTTCCTTGCGCCCCGCCCCTTTCTCATGGTGCATCTCGGTGTACTAAGTGACCGGGAGAAACATTCCGCAGATTGAAAATGGAATTGCCGTTTTGGGCCACAAGCGTCGCGATGTTTGGTGCTGTCCATCCTTAGTCGGCAAGTGCCGAAACGCCTCTGACACTTTTGCTGAACATCATCAAAATATCTGGGATCGCGTTAACGGAGGAAGTATAAAGGTTCTTGTCGTCCCTGAACTGCTATGGACTGGGATTTTCTCCGGATACCGCCACAAACGTCTTTCCTTGGCGCTTGGCGCCGTCTCATTCGTCATTTGAACGCTCTTTGAAACTTGACCTTGCAATGCAATTGCATCACTGGGGCAAGTATCTGAATGAGACGGAAAACAATATTACTTTCCCGACAAACCTTTATGATCGTGCCACGGCCGGGATCGAGTACTTAAACCGCGGAGGGACCCTCCGGGCCCCGCTGAACTCCACAGATTCTCACACTGATTTCTTATCTATAGCACCTCTCGAACTGCCCTGGCAGATGCCACCCGGGAATTTTGCACGCTGGGACAGGACAACAGCCAATTTAAATGTCTACACTGCGGGTCATGGGTATGTGACCCTTGGTCTTCGACGGCCGTTCAGGCGAGCTTGAGCTCAACGTTGTCATATCAGGATTTTTTTGTCAGAATGGAAACTCAGGCATAGGTGAGTAGTCATTATAATTGCAACGGCCCATTTGTATTAATAATACGGTATTACGCTGTTCATTCCACCTTTCCGAAAAATGGACCCGCGAGGCACCAGACATCCATTTTGATTTTTTCGGGAGCCTTTATCTATGAAATGAATGGGATCGGAAGTTGGAACCCAAAATAAGGGCGACGTTTCAGGGGATTTCAGGAATTCGTTCTGTCACTACAGTTTGAATTGTATTAATTAATTCCCGCGAGGCTAGATTGAACAAGAGACGTCGGGAAGTTCCGGGGCCGTGTCGTGAGCGCTCTGAGAAAAAGAACCCGAGATATTCTAAAACCAACGGTGTGGGTCCCTGTGGGTCCAGATTCGCGAGCAGGCGTTTTATGTTCCCATCATCGTGTATTCCGAAACGCATGGCCATCAGGCTGCATCGGTAACAAAATGCAATCAGTCCACATGAACGACTGAGAAATTACAGGATTGTTTAGAAAGTGCTCAGGGGGGATTTCTGCTAAACTTCTCAAATCAAACCAATATTTCTGACTGCCTAGGCTCACGTTCACCGCAGTCTTAGTCTAGCGTCTTTTCGTCTCCAAGCAAAATCGTTTGATACCGATACCAGTTCGGATTCAGAAGTTGCTAGGGACATAAGGAATATCCCTTGAAAGGAAGTCCGATCGGGCTGGGAAATTGTATCCGCTGACTTAGCCTTCGAAGAGATACTGTAAATACTTGTATGTTGGCAACGGGGCCCCCTACCGTGACATCCCAAACAGGTTTGGGCAACGCAACAGGACCGTTTGTTACCGTTACCGTTGCCTAGTTGGGCAACCACACCAAATCAAGCACACAAAGTGCCGACCAAAACACCGGACGAAGCGGCAGAGGAAGCTGACGAGAGGGACGAGAGTGAGGACGAGGATGCATAAGTAGACAAAATTTGAACCAAAATATATTTAATTGAATTTATTTCTGAATTTTTCAATGTAACGTTGTTTTCGAAGGCAACAGAGCCAACCGTTACCGTGACTGGAGCGGGTTTGGGCAACGCAACGGACCCCTCCGTTACCGTGACCGTTGCCAACATACAAGTATTTACAGTATTCTTTCTGCTCATCTGCCGGGCTCTGCCGGGTAGCCTATAGAGGCCCGGGGCTCCATGATGTTGCATCACCACGCCGCCCCCCGGAGCACGCGGTATGATGGATCCTTGATCGCTGGCTATTGTGTCTCGCATGTGATTTTTGGGACCTCTTCGCCCTGGATTTTCTGACTCCGGCCGTGTCTAACTTGAAAATCGCAGCTAATATTCACGAACTAATATAACATTTACAACGGCAACTATTACTATACTGATAGCATTCAGAGAGCATAGACAGAGCATTTGAAGAGCCAAAATACAGCGAAGGTCATTGCCAAGACGCCGTTAGGGCGGATGGCGAAAAAGAAGAGACAGTCGCGGGGTCGTCCGCCATTTCTAGAGGTTTAACAGATATGTCCGCGAGGAATAACTTCCCGCTCGGACCAAAAACACTGTCCCCAATCTTCCTGCATGCCACTGCTGTCTCCAAGGTGTACGGGAGGGCGTCTTGGACAATCATCTTCTTCCCAGCCGTCGGTCCTGCCAGAGGACGGACATGAATGTGTCCGCCTTTGGCCCATGACTAGACAGCCAGTCATTTATGGAGGCAGGAGAACTAGGATTCGGGACCTACAAGAATTTCTGCGGGAGTCCAAATGTCTTGGTGTGGTATTCCGAAGATCGTCGTATCTGATGGGATACGAGTATAAATGTAATTCTGCAGGACATCTTTGAGCTGGGAGAATAAGAATTGAAGCTGCACCCACGGCTTTCTGTCGCCGTTTCCGGCATTCCTCTGCAGTTAATGAATCTTCCTCGTGGTCAAGACCATCGTCCGGGCATATCTCGCCTAAGAACTGCACATATGTCTGTATAATGTGCTGGCCAGATTGCACGACATCCACGCAGTATGCATGGCCGAAATTCCCAATCTACAATGGCCAGTCAGACCAGGCAAATATTTAGAGCACGACGGAAACAATCAACTGACATAGCCCCGCATTGGAACATAGCTCAACACCTTGCCGCATTGCCACCCGCTGGACCAGCTAGATTTCTCCCCGTCGATGTTGAGGCGGCGCACACGCACACTATCGCCAACCTACCAAATTTGGAGTCCAGTAAGAAAGAGCTGCATTTCGGAACACAGCGAAGGGGTCTACCTTGAAGACTTTGGCGTCGGTGGCGTCCAGATTGCACCCCCGCACCCCCAGAGGTGGAAGAGTACGCGACGGGAAACGGGAATTGCGGGTGAACGGCGGCGGGGTGAACACCGCGTGGCGGATATTCAGAAAGGTCAGATCGGCCGCCTCCTTGGAGCGGGGACGCTTCTTCGTGGTCTTTGGACCTTCCCAACGCGATCGCGATACCTTCAAGTTATCGCCACCATTTAGAGGTGGGGCCGTTTGCGAGTACGGTGGCGGCGGGAGGTGCGGGAGATTACACAGAACAGTCTCCAGTCGGACGCCAGAATTACGGTGCTGCCAGTGGGACTCCAGAATGGTGATCGGCATGCACCGTGTGTCGGGAAAAATAGGAAGTGGGATGAACGAAGATTGTCGTTTCCTTGGTGTTTTATGGATATACGAAAGGGTGGTCACACGTGCGGCACCCCTCTAGGGCTGTATTGCTGTGGGCGCGCGGCACAATTAGCAAGTTGAGTACAAGGATACAAACCACCCATCAAAAGCAGATCAGGCAAAACTTGAAGGCGGTAGGCGGCCGGAACATCGCGATAGGGTCGCACTCCATTCCCATGGGTTTAGTCGCAGCCAGTTAAGATCGTCGTTACGTGAATCAGCAAGATTCAAAAACGAATGTCGAAGGGTGGCGTGGACCCACAAAGCCTCTTGGAAAACTAGTTTGTGCCCGAGAGACTGAAGCAGGCTTGAAGATAAAGACGATAAAACCTTTTGCAGACAAGCAGCGCTGTGGCTAAAGAGTCTCAGGGAAGGCGTTAGGCACACGTGCATACAACTACAAAAGTCAGGTCACTGACGTCAACGACTCGAATATCTCGACGCATAAAGCATCAAATAAAATCAATCCGGTAAAATATTTCGGCCGCGCCATCCTCCACCTATCCTCTCTACCGACATTCGTACGCGCGCGCGGCTTCTTCTATTGGAACAACGAACACTGTAGGTCTTGGAGCACACTATGTCGGGTACGAATTACGGATTCCGAGAGGCGAACCTAAGTGACATTCAGAACTTCAAGAAGCGAAGAAGATTGTTCGGGGATACACCCGTATAAAGCCGTACTTACAACGGCAGGCTGTAGGGCCCCGGCAATAACCGCGTACGTGAAGTCTCCAGGTAGGTAGACAGGTAGGTAGGATTACACGGCCGGTCCAACTCATGAACGCCGGTTTCCAGGAAGTGTCCCAAATCCGAATGCGACTAGCCTGCCTTGGTGGAAGGAAAACCATCGAGTGAGGCTCTATGCAGGCCATGGTGTTGTCGACGCGCACAGGTGCATTCTCCAGATTCCATGTGAGGAAATATTCGGCAGGAATATTTTACCATGGAAGCGAATAGCGCGTGATGGGAGTTGGTGGGTCCGTGTCTTTCCTTGTGTACACCGTGATCCGCAACCGTAGCGGAGCAGCTACGTCAAGTAGCTTCGGGATCCCCAATTCAACCTCAGAGCATCAAATGAGAGAGGATCGTGCGTCGGGGTTTTGTGCCTCGGTCTAGCCTTATCGCGTTTTTGGACAGGGTGGACAAGGGGATTGAGGGTCAGGCGGAACAAGAGACACGCGAACGAGTCAACCTGAGATATGATAGGATGTTGGAATCCAAATAAACAGAGCATCGACGACCGTGCGTGGGGTTTTGTGTCTTGGTTCGGCTGGTGTTTCTGGACGTGGATTGAGTGACAGGCGGGAAATGAATTGCGAAAGAGTCCCTCGGAAGGTTTTGAGGAGAGCAATAGAACTAGAACGCGGAAACAAAGCGACGGATTCCTAATTTTTTGTCCACCGCAGCCCACCGGCCTAATTTCGAGCTCGCGAAGCGTCAAAAACACGGTCTGTAGATCATGCATGGTATACTGTACATTGTGTTCGAATCAATATCGATACAGAGGGGGTATGTGTACGCTCAGTCGTAGTCGCCTAGAAAATAAGACTCAGTCTCTGGAACAAGGAGAAGACAAAGAGACGAACCTCCACCACCTTCGTCGCCGCCACCGCCGCCGCCGCCGAGGTCGTCATTATCGTCGTTCTCGCCGTTATCAAAGTAGTTTTCGGCGTAGTCGTTGTCGTATTCTTCGTCGACGTCGTAGTCCGACTCGGGCGCTTGCGAGCCGGCGTCGGAGGCTTCGGAAGGGTTCTCCTGGGTAAGATGAGTTTAAGAACAAGGGGATGGGTGATAAAACAACCTTCTCTTCATCCTCGTCGTTCATCTCGTCGATATTCATACGTTTTTTGGTCAAAACAGGTTTTGCGTCCACTAACCATGGTGAGGAGACGCGACAAAAAGGAGGGTAAGTTACCTTTGCGCTTCTTCTTGGGATTGAAATATCCGTCGAATATGTCTGGGGGAAAATACGGCGCATAGAGGTCCTTTTTCTTAAGCGTTGGCTGACTTGCGGTCGACGGGCGGTATTTATCGCTGTACCGCGTAAGATCTACCTGAACCTTTAACAACGGCACGGAAGTCTCAGCCAAGCGACAGACCCGTCGATTTAGTCGCCTCCACGACGTAGTATTGCGACTTGCGCAGGCGCTTTGCGAACCCGATTTGGTAAGCGGCGATTTTTTGCTCGTCCTCGGTAAATTCGGTGAGGATGGGAGGGATCATAGGCTATGTGAACGATAGCATGCTGTTGAGCCATAGAGCAAGAGAACACGTTTTTTTGTCGCACAGGATACATTGCTGTTGCTTCGCGGGACATGCTTTGAAGATCTGCATGCGTGAGGCCCGCTGGTGGCGCGGAGAAGGAGCCTCTACCGCGCCCCCAACCACCCCTTCCTCGTCCACCCATAGCCACTAGAGGCAGAAAAGGGAAGAAAAGCTGTGGAGATCGAGTCAGAAACCAGTCAAAACGCAAAGACAAAGGCAGCACAGCCTCTGCGGTTCCTTCCCTCCTGCCACCACAATCTACCGTTCCCCTTTCTCTTACCACCCCTTCTCCCGTCTATTTTCCTGTCAACTCCATATTATTGACGACAATGGAGGTAGCCATGTCCCTCGACGATGTATGTCCCTTTTTTCGCCCTTTATTCACCTTTTTCTGACTATTTACAAGATCATTGCTTCTCGCCCTAAAAACGACCGTCGCAACAACTCGAACCGCGGTGGAAAAGCTCGTGCTCAGGTCTTGGGCAACACAGGTCTCAGCCCCGCCGCCCGGGCGAGGGCGAAGGCTATCATCCCCGTCAAGGCCGCAGCAGCAGCCCCCACTTCTACCCCCGCGGAGAAAATCATTGTCTCCAATCTTCCCCAAGATGTCAACGAGGCCCAAGTCAAGGTACTTGATGTTTTTCGGGTGTTTTTTGCCAACCAAACTGACTGTTTCTCTCAGGAACTATTCCACACTACCGTCGGGCCTCTGCGCGAGGTGACACTCCACTACGACTCCGCCGGGCGCTCCAAGGGTGTCGCCACCGTCGTCTTCTCCAAGAAGGGCGACGGGAACCGTGCCTTTGCGCAGTACAACAACCGACTCATCGATGGCAGTTAGTAGCCTTTCACTCGTCTCGTCTCCGATTCCGTTATCGCACCCTGTGTGCACGTGTGGCGCCCTCTCCCTTTAGAGATCCTCTCGTCGCTCCATGTCCATGTCCTGTCTCTGCCGCGACAACCTCTGGCCTCAAGACCTCGCGGACCGGATCGGACTTTTCCTCGTGGCTGGTGGATACCTCTTTCCACGGCGCCTGCCGTGATGACATGCTGTTGATGCGCCCAGCATAGCCCCCATCTGCAGGTCTGATCAACCTTGCATAGATGATTTACGGGCGTCGGCTTCGGCCGTTCAATGTAGCACTAGCTATTCAGACTGAGAGCTGCAGTCGAGAAGCGTCAGAAAGACGTTGATGCATGTGGGAACGCTGGTCGCGGTGTTACGTCGCGGTGTTAGTGGCGGTCGGATAATGTTGATGTAGTTGCGGGGTTGGGTTGGGTATGGCTTTGGAACGGTATTCGTTTGGATGCGACGGCCCTGGGATCTGTCGAACGTAGGCTCCTCTTCAGGATTGTGGGCTCGGGGCCCGCTCTCCCTAACCGCTTCCAGAACTCCAGAACAGTGGACAATGGACACCAAACAACCTCGCGCAGCAACGCAAGACAGAGACATCATGGACACAGCGACGATTGGTATCTGCTTTGGAACCCTTCTTTCACCGTGCCGTACTCTCCCTCCTCTCCTCCTCTTCTGCCACCAGTGAACGTCCGACTGATTGACCTCCACTTCTCTCCCTCCCTTCCTTCACCTCCACCCTTGCTACCCCACCTTCGACACTCGCGTATTATAGGACGGCCTATGAAGATCGAAATCGTCGTGGATCCCTCGCGCCCTGCGCCTCCGGCAACCCTTGCTTCACGGGTGGCCCCCGCACCCGCAGCCAACGGTGCTGCAAGCAGCACTCCCAGGTTAGTTTCTCCTGGCAACAAAGGACGGCCGTAGGCTTAACTCGCGAATGAAGGGCCAGCGCACCGCGCGGACGAGGTGCGGGAGGACGGCGTGGACGTGGTGGTGGACGGGCTCCCAAGGCCGAGAGGACGACGAAGACTGCTGCTGACTTGGACGCTGAGATGGAGGTAACACAGTCTCTTCTATGGCACAGGGCATTTACTAACTATGGACCCAGGACTACACTGCGAGCAACGCGCCCGCGACTGCCTAAGGATGGTCGAAGGATTTGTTTTCTCTTATGCCGATTGTAATACGATTCTTTTTTCAATTTTGAACCCACCTCTCGAGCACTCGGTACTATTATTACTGCAGCCGCCTTGTCTGTCATGGAATGTATATATGCGATCGTCGATCCGATGCCCTTTTGTTTTGTAAGACATACACAATGGGAAGAACCACAATAAGATCTAGACGCCGTCCACGGCTTTATTTTTGGCTTATTCGTTGTTGTTCTGGACCACCACCATGATCCCAGATCCTTCGCCAGCCTTGTACTCTACGCGCTCAGAATGGTCCGACATCATCCCCATACCGCAATATGAAAAGGCGAATCCGCTTGCACCAATCTTATATTCGGAAGAGTGTCTGTCTTCCTCGGTTCTGTCGATGTAGGTCCACCGAGCTAAACAGCCCGCTAGACAAGGATGCGACCGATTACCTGCGTGGCGTGGTCAAGGCGGGTGAGAAGAGCGAGCGCGTTCTGGAGCTCACAGAACATGTCATTCGTCTGAATCCTGCACATTACTCTGCCTGGTTGGCGATTTCTCTGTCTGCAAGGCGCAGTGAATAATCCCATTGCTTCAGGCAGTACCGGTACGAGACCGTCGTGGAGATCCAATGGCCGCTAGACACCGAGATGGTGCTGATGGACGAGCTTGCGGACAAGTACCTCAAGACGTACCAGGTATGGCACCATCGGCGGCTGATCCTCACGCTCTCGAAGAAAGCGCGGGAAGAGCTCGCGTTCGTCACGAAGATCCTGAAGAAGGACGAGAAGAACTACCACACTTGGGCGCACCGCCAGTGGATCCTCGCGTTCCACAACGACGACGCGCTCTGGGCGGGCGAGCTCGATTTTGTGGACACGATGATCAACAGGGATGTGCGGAATAATTCGGTGTGGCACCACCGCTTCTTTGTGGTCTTCCAGTCAGGGGTGCGTGATGGGGAGGAGGACAGGGAGCGCGTAGTCCGCAGGGAGCTCATGTGTGTTCCTCTGCTTTCTTTCTCCTAGAGCATCTCGCTGATATTTTAAAGCTACACGAAGCAGAATATCTCGCTCGCTCCGAACAACGCGTCCGCGTGGAACTACCTCCGCGGCGCGCTCGAATTCAACAAGCTTCCGCTGTCGACCGTCGCGACATTCGTCAAGCCGTACACTGTACCGCTTCCTGAAAACCTCAGAGACATCGTAGATGTGGAGAACCCGCCGCCCGGGAAGGGCGCGGAACTCCCGTGCGTGGCGGCGGTTGAGTTCCTAGCGGATGTGTACGAGGAGGAGGCGCAGAGCGAGAGCATAGACAAGGCGGTCAAGGTCCATGTCCTTTCATGTTCCGTCCTACAACGTCTGACACCGCGATGCAGTTGTGGAAATCGCTGGCAGAAGAACACGATACGATCCGGAAAAAGTACGCCACCCTGTCTGCTCGTTCTCATGAAAACTCTAATCTTGTTGCAGATATTGGGAGTATCGCATTCAACAGGCATTACTCCGCGTCTGATAGTCCGCATCAACTGTATGTATTATTTTTGTGTGTACAAATAACCACAGTGGTATATTACAATGTCCAGTACGTCCCTGGATTCAATGCCAGCTCAATACAATGTTAGCGCCAGCGCTAGCACCGTGGCCACTGCCAGCGCGCCGGCGAAGTTGACATGCCCATACGCACCCAAGGCCCCATCTTTTTCGTTGCTCGTGCTCCCCAGCTGCCAGTCGCTGCCCGACATTCCGTTGCTGGTCGCGAGCACGGCCGGCGGAACCGTCGCGGTGTTCGCCGTGTTGGTCAAAATCGACGTCGAGAACGTGACCGTTGCGATGCTCTCCTCGGCCGTCAAGAACACGAGCGCGAATGCGGGTGCGGGCACGGGGATGAGACATTCATTGGCGCCGGTGTTGCATGATATTGTCGTGACGTTTAGATCGCCGTTGAGGCGGCCGTCGACTTCACGCACTAGGCCAAGCGTCTGATATCAATCAGCTTCGATATGAGAGAAGGACGAGAAGAAACGCACCTGCCCCGCCCAAGTGATGTTGTCTTTTGTGGAGACGGAGGGAGACAGGAAGTATTTGACCTGGACGGACGAAGGGACCGTCCCGCCCGAATACGAGATTGTAGCCGTGTACGTACTCGCGCCCGTGGGGTCCGTGATGTAATTGAACAGCGCTATCCTTGCGATGGCACCGTTCTCGTAGATGGCGTATTGCGGCGTGTACATGTTGTTGTCGTTGCCATGGAGGTCCATGATCTGCGATGTGTTTGTCTTGCCAAAGACTTCGGATGAGATGAGGGTGGAGTAGTATACTGCAGATTCGGATTCAGATATTGAACGGTATGCTGGGAGAGAAAATGTACCTGCGCCAATCGTCCATTCGAAGTATTTGGACTGATTCGTCGGCGGGGCTGAACAAAATCAGATCAAACGTCCGGACCACCAAAATCGACACAGAACCTACCTGTGAATGGGTTGTAGTATGTATCCTGTCCTGTGCACGTTCGACAACCGTCAGAACACAAATACTTCGCGGTGAAAAAAACATGTACCTCCCACGTGCAACATCGCGCCCGAAAAATTACTGTATGCCATCTGAAGGACACGGTCAATTCAAGCCATCTTACATACTGTTAAACATACCTGCAGGCCATAGTCCAGTGCCCACAGCGCTGCGCCAAAGCTGTCGGAAATACCAGGGAACCCTCCGCACGAGGCGCTGTTGGTCTCGAACATGAGGAAAGGCTTCCCGGCTGCTTGAGCGATATTGGAAGCATCGAGGTACGGCGCGCACAGGGCGACGGGCGACGTGTGGTTCAGATAATCAGGGAACTCGAGCTGGGGGTCATGGAGGACACCGATGCCTTCCAACGGTTCATTCAGCGCCATGTTGCACGAGAAAACAACACAACCCACCGTACTCCGGGAAACAGTTGTCGGTGGGGTAGCTAACGGAATGTTACTCGAGTGTGCGGAGCTCAGGCGAAAAGACGTACTGCTCTACGGAAATCGCGGCGATATTGGCACCGTAAGTGGTTATAAAGCCTGCGTCGAACACCTCTTCCGGAGTCCAGGTGCCTGATACACTCGGGCCGATGAGATTATTTCTTATGGGGGCATTGGGGTCTAAGGTCATTGCCGCGATAAGCTCGCCGAATTCGTTGACGTAATTCTGGGGAGAATAGCTGGAGTTTCGGTGCTGGTGGCTAGACACGAATGTCAACATTATTAAGGGATAGAAAGAGATTTGCGGTGCATACGCCGAGTAGAGATCGGGCTCGTTGCCGACTTGCACCCCGAGTAGGTGGTCCCCAAGGATGGCCTCGCTGTACTCGACGATCTGGAAGCGGAAATCCGACGTGTCATTGAACGGCACACCTAAGATCGTATAAATTTGGCCGAGCGACAGCTAAAATACTGGGACTTACCGACATACCAGTGGACATTGACGAAAGAGGAGATATTCGCGAGTAAGTAGAACAAATCAGTGGTGTAAATGACGGCCGGGGTTTGCGTCTGTCGTGCAAAATATTGAGCTATGGAAAGGAGATGTTGGATGAATTGAAGACCCACAGGATTGTTTGTATCTGCTTTTTCTTTTGATATCGCTCTGTTCTCCGGGAGTGTAGGCACCCAATACGCAAATTCTTGTGTATTACCGCCGACGCGCACATGAACGGCACCGGCGCGCTCCTCTATATTGGCCATCAAGTTGAGGAAGGGAACTTGGATGTATGACCTGATCCACTGGTCAGACGCGGATGTCCCCACTTTGCTCGAAAGACATACGAATTTGTCCCGACTGTTTTGAGGTTAGCAAAAATCTGTGGAATATTGCTGAGAAAACTGACACAGTTGGGTGATAACGGACATTTCGACAGAGAATCCCATGAATGTGCCATTGATGGGAATAGAGAGGACACCAGGCGAGACTGCTGCCGCGGTGCTTTGCACGGTTAGAACGAAGGAAGTCGGTGGTGCGGGATCGGGCACTGGCGGTGGATTCAGCACCGTGGTATCATACGCCGCCGCCTGTGTAGCTGTCGAAGAGAGCGCGCTGCTGATTCCCATCGGTATTTGCCCATAGACAGTCACGGACGCCGTGGCGACATCCAGCAGCCAGAGGCTCCAGAGCGCAGAGAGCAACATGATGGGGGTGAAGGTGAGAAGGACGTATGAGGCGGCTTGTTATTTTAAGTAGGTAAACCCGCAGCAGCATTTGCAAAAATAGCTAGATGAGCAGCTGATCAAAAATAGCTAGAGGCAACATTGACTCCGAGTCGATGAGGCCGCCGCGGCATTTCCAGGAAAGCGGATTTGGCTACAGCCGGTACAAGCGCTTGACGATTCCCAGGTGAAAAGCAGTGGGCAAAATAAAAGGTGCTCCTGAAGAAGAACCCTATTTTTAGCGGAAATGAAAATCCGTTCGAGCGGGCAGCGGTGGGATATAAAGCTGCCGATGTCGAGCGTCCGTTTAATATACCAATCTGGCAGTACAAGGCGATACTGGGTAAGAATCCAGATAATCTCCGACTGGCAGCACTCTGGCCAAGTTTGGTCAAAGTCTGGTAGAGCAAGCCAAAAATATGACGTAGACGGAGGCGAGTACACTGTATTTTTAGCACGGCATGGCAGTTGTTATTCGGATTCGGGACACCGACAGATCGGTCGCCGACTTGCAAGGTCAGCAATGCCAGAAGGGACCAGCGGAGGACGGTGAGCCAATGATAAAAGGTCCACAAATTACGCCGTGCCTATTCCGGGCCGTGGTATTCTGGTCATGATGGACGGAAGGAAGGTGGAAAATTCTATTTTTATACGTCCTTCGACCGCTATTTCGGGAAGTTATGTGCCACTGTCCCGCGGTACTTTCAATCTCGATCAGCGACACCGCCGCCACGGCAAAATCTCTCAACTTACAGACGACAAATCTTTGGGTCAAGTGCCCCGGCCTCCGCGCTTTTCAAATCATATGCATACTGGTTTCAAATAAGACGGGCAAAAATGTCCAGACGAAAGAAACTTTACCTTTGCCTCCAGCAGGTCCAGGTTACGCACAAAGGGCTCACCCAGCTCTTTGTCGCCGAACGCAGACATCATGCGAACGCAGACATGATGGCTGCTGCGGAGCTCCAATTGGCCTGGTAATAGCAGAATCTCGGCGAATGGCAACAGCAGGCTGAGTGCGCGTCTCATCGCCGTGCATCGCTGTTTTGTTGTCGGGGGCGTCCGAAGACCCGCACACCCGCCTCGCGTACCTGATTACTCACCCCGCTTGCTATTTATATCTCGCTACTTATACCTGTATCCGATAAGGTTACTGCAATCAATTGACCCCCACCTTGTCCTTACAAAATGTTTCCTATTAACACATCCTATCGCGGACAGAGGGAATATACGCACAGGATTCTCCGGACGTTCATCACCGGTAAACTGAGCTCTGATTCGATATTGCTAAGTCCTGGTAGGCTGGCGGATGACATCGCCCACTGGTCGGCAAGTCAATTGCGTGCAATTAGGCGGCTGGTGCGCATACGTCAAAATTCAAAGAGCGAGCAGCTTGGTCATTCGCCGGCGAAGGTACGCTTGGTATGAGCCGCGCGAGGGCGACAGGATCGATCGGGCTCAGATTCCAGGAATCTAAAAACAGGGATTGTTTGAATCACAACTTGCATTGTAACTTGCGGGAAAAATATTCTTACCACCGGCGGAAAGAAACTAAAAGGTAACGACTTCACAAATGGACGTTTCGGAATTCTCGGAGTCAGCCTCTTCGAGAAGGGCTTGTAGAGCGGTCAAAAATGGAACGTCTGAAAATTTTCAGAGGTGAGTACCTGCAATCAGTGAGGGGCGAAGAATAACCGGCAGACGTGCTGCGCTCTGATGTTGCTGCAGCTGTTCTGCTCTTACGGGGTACCTTGAGTCTGCAGCCCGTGTTATCAGTCGCAGTATAATGCTAAATGAGCTTGCTTGACGTACTCCTCTTTGTATGCGTCCTTCGCGGGGTTGGTCAGGGGTCCTAAAATCTTCGCGAGCCATTTGATGACCACCGTGTCTCATTTGTCAAAAATTCCGCTGAGGAAACAGACGCCCGGATATACTAAGTAAGCGGCGCGCACGTCAACACGAGCAAGTCAATGGCAGAGAAAAAAAAGGACGCAAGTACCTCCAGAAACGCGGTGGACTCACCCTCGAGAGCGTCCGAAAGCAAGAGAAACAAGCAAAATTTGAGGACCTCCTCGCCCCGGACCGCCATAGTACCGTGGGCACCAGTGTCCGTGAGAATCGTATCCCAATCTTCTACGTCGACGCGGGGAAATGCCGGGGGACGAAATGAAGGGCTCTCGATGCATTTGATGATGCGCACTTTATGGCGGCGTGGATGTGAAGATGAGACATGGCGGAGGCAGCCTCAGGCAATAGAAGGACGTGATAAAAGGAAGAGGTTTCGCGGGTGGCGGGAGAGGAAGTGGTTTAGGCAGAAGAGAGATGATGCACGTGAAAGTCAACGGGCGAGGGTTTGATTGTGAGTTACACCGCCACTGACGCGTCGACGCGTCTTCTGACTCTGAGCGGGGTTATGCAGATCCTTACGGCACCCTATATTTACTTGAAATCGATAAATGTCGCCTGCCTCTTGGCGTAGCGGTCTTATGATCGTTTCTCTAACCGAGAAACGTGAAGGTCGAGCGTTCGACTCCGCCAAGAGGCATTGCCTGAGGGCCGGCCCCGTAGCTTGCTACCGCGTACGCGTCGAACTTCAGTGCGTTCCCCCTGCTGCAATACTGAGTTCTGAATTATTTTTGTTCTTTTTTCTTTGTTGCACTTTTGCGGAAAAGAAACAACGCATCATAATTGCAAGAAAACCCATTGGGTTGTATTAGATCAGTGAGGCCGCAATTAAGTGCATCCTTATAATTAAGTTGCCTTGCCAGTGGACTCAAATGACAGTTGCAAAACCACCTGTCACGACCAAGAGTCCCCTTTTTCCTTTTTCGCAGGGAGAGAAAACCCTTTTTCAGTGATGAAAAAAGGATCAAAGTGTCTTACTGTATTCCAAACTCGTTTCGACAGGTAGTACATCTTCCTTCTTTCCGTGCGCTGCCACCCTAACCTAAGCAAGCCGGCGACAGGAAGAAATATTAGTTCCACGATCTAGCCCATCTGAGCCAGAGAGCGAACCAACTACCACAAACTGAACGCCAAACCCAGTCTATATCAAGACCTCGACCAGCATTCCTTGGGCAGGACCGACGGCTGGGAAGAAGACGATTGTCCAAGACGCCCTCCCGTACACCTTGGAGACAGCAGTGGCATGCAGGAAGATTGGGGACAGTGTTTTTGGTCCGAGCGGGAAGTTATTCCTCGCGGACATATCTGTTAAACCTCTAGAAATGGCGGACGACCCCGCGACTGTCTCTTCTTTTTCGCCATCCGCCCTAACGGCGTCTTCAAGTTGGCAATAACCTTCGCTGTATTTTGACTCTTCAAATGCTCTGTCTGTGCTCTCTGAATGCTATCAGTATAGTAATAGTTGCCATTGTAAGTGTTATATTAGTTCGTGAATATAAGCTGTGATTTTCAAGTTAGACCCAGCCTGAGTCAGAGAATCCAAGGCGAAGAGGTCCCAAAAATCACATGCGAGACACAATAGCCAGCGATCAAGGATCCATCATAGAGCGAAGCGACCCGCGTGCTCCGGGGGGCGGCGTGGTGATACAACAAAATAGTTCATCATGGATCCGAACTTCATGGAGCCCCGGGCCCCTACAGGCTACCCGGCAGATGAGCAGAAAAAATATCTCTCCGAAGGCAAAGTCAGCGGATACAATTTCCCAGCCCGATCAAACATCCTTTCAAGGAATATTCCTTGTATGTCCCTAGCGACTTCTGAATCCGAACTGGTATCGGTATCAAGCGATTTTTCTTGGAGACGAAAAGACGCTAGACTAAGACTGCGGTGAACATGAGCCTAGGCAGTCAGAAATATTGCTTTGATTTGAGAAGTTTGGCAGAAATCCCCCCTGGGCACTTTCTAGACAATCCTGTAATTTCTCAGGCGTTCATGTGGACTGGTTGGATTTTGTTGCCGATGCAGCCTGATGGCCATGCGTTTCGGAATACACGATGATGGGAACATAAAACGCCTGCTCGCGAATCTGGACCCACAGGGACCCACAACGTTGGTTTTAGAATATCTCGGAACATTGGAGTTTCTTTTTCTCAGAGTGCTCACGGCACGGCTCCGGAACTTCCCGACGTTTGTTGTTCAATCTAGCCTCGCGGGAAGCAATTAATACAATTCCAACTGTAGTGACAGAACAAGCGTGAAATTCCTGAAATCCCCTGAAACGTCACCCTTATTTTGGGTTCCAACTTCCGATCTCGTTCATGGATGAAGGCTCCCGATGTCTGGCGCCCCGCGGGTCCATTTTTCGGAAAGGTGGAATGAATAGCGCAACACCGTATTATTATGCAAAGAGGCCGCTGCAATTATGACGATTACTCACCTATACAGTTTCTATTCTGACAAAAAATCCCGATATGACAACCTTGAGCTCAAGCTCGCCTGAACGGCCGTCGAGGATATACCCACGACCCGCAGTGTAGACATTTAAATTGGCTGTTCTCCTGTCCCAGCGTGCAAAATTCCTGGGTGGCATCTGTCAGGGCGGTTCGAGAGTTGCTATAGATAAGAAATCTGTGTGAGAATCTGTGTAGTTCAGCGGGGCCCGGAGGGCCCCTCCGCGGTTTAAGTACTCGATCCCGGCCGTGGCACGATCATAAATTTAAAGGTTTGTTGGGAAATTATGCGTCTCAGTCGGATTACTGTGACTCAGATACTTGCCCCAGTGATGCAATTGCATTGCAGGATCAACTTCAAAAGGCGTTCAAACGACGAATGAGACGGCGCCAAGCGCCAAGGAAAGATGTTTGTGGCGGTATCCGGAGAAAATCCCAGTCCATAGCAGTCTAGGCACCACAAGAACCTTTATACTTTCTTCGTTAACGCGATCCCAGATATTTTGATGATGTTCAGCAAAAGTGCGTTTCGGCATTTGCCGACTAAGGATGGACAGCACCAAACATCGCGACGCTTGTGGCCCAAAAAGGCAATTCCATTTTGAATCTGTGTTTCTCCCGGTCGCTTAGTAAACCGAGATGCACCATGAGAAAGGGGCGGGCAAGGAAAAAGAATTGGGAGCATCATCATCCTCCGTCTTGTCGACAAAAACGTTTATTTAGTTTTAGTGGTCCATCAAAGCGCACGGTCTTCGTCGAAATAGTTCACAATGTTCCATTATGGCCCCGGCTCCAGTATTAGTACAGTTGAATACAAAATTGATGTCTGCTACAATAAAATTCCGTACAAAAGATTCCCCTATTCTACACGATGGCTTGGCGCGACGGAATGCAGATGATAATAGAAAATAACGATATGGTGTTGTCTCCATGCGCTCATTGATTGACTGGGGTCAGGGGACGGCGCGCCTCTGGCAGCTTTCTCGGGGATTTTGGCGTCGACGTCTTGAGAAGAGTTTAGCGAGAATTTCGACAAATGCACTGGTACACACCTCCGGACGAAGCAAATTCACTTCACCGGATACCTTGTCGCCATCATCAGCAGCGCCTTGCGTCGCAGCGACCTGGTGTCAAATCGAATTAGCGAAGACGAAGATGGCCTGAAAAAACTTCACCTCTGCCACCAGCAGGCCGAGGTTACGCACAAAGCGCTCACCCAGCTTTTTGTCGTCAAACGCAGAAATGATGTCTGCAGAGCTCCGATTGGTCTGGTGATAGCAGAATTTAGTGTCTCAATGAACCAGGATTGACATCGCTTCATACCGGAGGTGATATCTGGAAAGGTCGAACCAATTATGGGCTGAATCATTAAATATCGTGAAAAATGGAGCACCTCTACAGAGGGCAACAGCAGGCTGAGCGCGCGCCTTGTCGAGGTGGATCGCTGTTTCTAATGTTAACACATAATAATGCAGAGAGAGAAAGGGAAAATACGCACAGGATTTTCCGGACGTTCATCAAAGGGTTCCGGTAAACCGAGCTCAGATTCAATATTGCTAGGTCCTGGTAGACTGGCCGATGACGTCACCCACTGGGGGCAGATCAATTTCGTGCAATTGGGCGGCGGGTGCGCATACATCAAAACTCAACGCCCGAGCAGCTTGGTCCTTCGCCGGCGAAAGTCCGCCTCGTGTGAGCCGCGCGAGAGCAACGGGATCGATCGGGCTTAGGTTCCAAGTATCAAAGGACGGGATCTAAAAACAGGGATTGTTTGTGCATTTTAACTTGCGGGAAAAATATTCTTACTGCCGGTGAAGAGGACTCGGAGGTAACGACTGAAGAGGACTCGGAGGTAACGACTTCACCAATGGACGTTTCAGAATTGTCGGAGTCGGCGGCCTCTTCGAGTTGAAGGTCTCGTAGAAGGGTCAAAAATTTAACGTCTGAAATAGAGGTTAGTACCTGGAATTGCGGGATGAAAAATAATATACCAGAGGATACCCGGGAGTTTCTTTGCTCTGACACCGCTGCGGAACTTCGGCCCTTACGGGGTACCTTGAGTCTGCAGCTCATGTTATCAGCAGTATGACGCTAGATGAGGTTGCTAGACGTACTCATTTTTGCATGCATCCTTCGCGGCGTTGATCAGGGGTCCTAAAATCTTCGCCAGCCATTCCATGATAACCGCCGTGTCTTTCCCTGCACGTTGCCAAAAGTACCCAATGAGGACGTGAAAGGCGCCGTCAGCCTGTCGGATGCCGGCGAAGAGTGTGTACTCTATCTTGAAAAGGACATTTGTCAAAAATTCCGCCGAAGAAATAGGCCCCCGGATATGCTAAATGGCGTGCACATCAACACGAGTAATGCAATGGCAGATAAAAGGACCAAGTACCTGCAGAAACGCGCTGGACTCGCCCTCGAGAGTGTCCGAAAGCAAGAGAAACAAGCAAAATTTGAGGACTTCCTCGCCCCGGACCGCCATGGCATCGCGGGCACTAGTGTTCGTAAGAATCGCATCCCAATCTTCTACGTCAACGCGGGGAAATGCCGGAGGACGAAATGAGGGGCTCTCGATGCATTCGATGATAGCACGCCTTATGGCGGCGTTGATGTGGAGGTGAGACATGGCGGGGGCGATAAAAGGGAGGAGGTTTCGCGCGTGGCGGGAGGAAGTGGTTCACGAAGAAGAGAGATGATGCACGTGAAAGTCAACGGGCGAGGTTTTGATTGTGAGTTACACCGCCACTGACGCGTCGACGCGTCTTCTGACTCTGAGCGGGGTTATGCAGATCCTTACGGCACCCTATATTTACTTGAAATCCATAATTGTCGCCTGCCTCTTGGCGTAGCGGTCTTATGATCGTTTCTCTAACCGAGAAACGTGAAGGTCGAGCGTTCGACTCCGCCAAGAGGCATTGCCTGAGGGCCGGCCCCGTAGCTTGCTACCGCGTACGCGTCGAACTTCAGTGCGTTCCCCCTGCTGCAATACTGAGTTCAGGATTATTTTTGTTCTTTTTTCTTTGTTTCACTTTTGTGGAAAAGAAACAACGGTTCCATCATAATTGGAAGAAAACCCATGAGGCGCAATCAAGTACATCCTTATAATTAAGTTGCCTTGGACTCAAATGACAGTTGCAAAACCACCTGTCACGACCAATCCTTGTCGTCTGCGCGCACGCTGCGTGGTGCTACGATTTTCACTCGTACTGCACCTTTTTTCAGTACATGGACAGCAAAATACTACTGAGTTCTGAATTGTTTTGCGAGGCTTTGATTGAGAGTTACACCGCCACTGACGCGTCGACGCGTCTTCTGCTGTCTTCTGAGCGGGGTTATGCAGATACTTACGGCACCCTGTGTTCATCCAAAATCCAAAATTGTCGCCTTGCGTCTTGGTGTAGCGGTCTGATTCTTGTTCTTAAATGGGACCGCGGCAGTAATACATCCTTCCTTCCCTCCTTCCTTCCTTATGATTGTTTCTCTAATCGAGAAACGTGAAGGTCGAGCGTTCGATTCCAGTGATTCCATCAAGGCGTATTGCCTGAGGGCCGGCCCCGTAGCTTGCTACCGCATACGCGTCGAACTCCAGTGTGTTCCCTCTGCTGCAATACTGAGTTCTGGATTATTTTTATTCTGGTTCGAAACAGCAACTACGGTATTCGCAGGGGGAGAAACTCATGGAGATCATAATCAGTCCGATCCAGGTCCACTTCCCTCTGCCTTTTTTCCTTTGTCTGGCCAGCCCTGGTCTTCCCCTTTTTCTACCCCGGCTCATTCATCCCGTGCTTCTCTTCGAGTAACAGTGATGCATGTAAAACTCGATGTAGGACAGCAACCTGGAGGCAAATATCCGTCGGCGGCAAGACCAGAAACGTCGGAGAGATCCCTAGAATCCCGCGCGCCGGAACGCCAGAAACATTGTGGATGTATGGCGAAACATCGTTGTCCGTGTGATTGAGCTGGCCATGGATAAACCGGATTCTTTTGAACCCGGGAGAGGACTGACTGCAATAGGCTGGCCACGGGCGGAGAATGAAGTTCGTATTTCAGTCTGCGACTAACCGCAGCATGCTTGATTCAGGTCAGGTCGATGAAAAAATCAAAACCCTACAACATGGAGCTTGCATGATCCGCTGAGCGGTGATTCTTCGAACTTCTTCTAAAGCGCCATCGCCCTCGCAAACGTCGGGCGATTCAATATCTGGTTCTTCCGAACAAAAATGTTAGTGTTCACGGATCTAGAAAGACTGAAGGCAAAAATACCTCAACCGCGTTCCGAGTAAGCAATGAAAATTTCCAATATCCGTATTCAAGGATCTCGAATTTAGCCGTTGGACCAAAACTAATTGAGCACATTAGATTCAGAGACTCATGTCCGAGTCTGTCAACTGAGAACGTTTCGTGTGTGCGTGGCGGCGTAAATCCACGAGGGTCATTGAAATGCCAGTTGAGGAGCTGTTTTGGAGACTCAAATTCCAGGTCGTCCTAATGCCCCTTACTTCTTGTTCGAAAAGATTTGAATGGCAGCGAAAGCCTTGGCCGTTTCAAGAGTTGAACCAAGTCCCCCTCGTTCTAGGTTACAGTCGCTTGCGAGGAACTTTTCATCGACTGATAACACCTGGAGCAAAACAATCAAGTAATGGTCAAATGTAACGGTGCATTTGCTTCTAATTTGCGTCCTTTAAATGTCGATTTTGGTTCGCCGCTTTGAAGTTCGCCAAGCAACGTCTGCGGCCGGACAGTGGCGGCGCAGGAAAGGAACATATAAATTCGGGTGGTCTTATTCGCTGTGCTAGACGACCAAGAGGGCTGCGCAACGCTCATGGCTGAATGCTGCCAGTGAAGAAGAAAACCAAGCCCGAACAGACCGGAGCTTCGGCGGAAATACATACCCTTTCAGAAAACTTCCCACCCTCATCTTGCTTGATCTTCCAAGTCAAGCCCAAGTTGGATCGGGGCCCGCCCAACCCACGCCTCCCTTTTCTCATACTATCTTGGCGCTATCGCTAGACTCCGTCTTGGACCCCGCGCGTGCAGAATACGTTGATATCGACTCATCGGCCACAAGCCTGAGGTCACGCCGAGGGCGCTTGAGCCAACTGCTGCGTTTACGCTTCGAAAGCGTGTACCTGCGCCCGTGGTAGACTCGTCACCGGTCTGCCTGCGATGAGCACGTTACGGCAGCGCGCTCGCCGCACTTCGTTGGTCACGAGCCTACGCCCGTGGCGTGACGTCTTGCGGCGCTCTCGGCAGGATCTCTAGGGAGTGCGCTCTTTCCAGCTGTTGGCAGACATAATCGACAAGTGCCCATGGAGCGGTTGAGTCGGTTAGCCTCTGGTTGCTTACCGTTATTATCGAATCCATGACGAAGCCGCCTGCCGGGCGAGGGACTCGGATGAACCTGCGCTCCGGAGCTTGGATCGCATCTCACCCGACCCTCAAGGCTGTCAGCTCGGGATATACCAACTGGTGTGGTGGAAGAAGTTTACTCGTTGAATACTCTCCCATTTGGCCTCTGATTTAACTATGGCAATCTTATTCCAAATCCTACGATATCTTGTCAACTTTAAAGTCAACCTGCTTTCAATCTCATCGGCATTGGATCAAAGATTGTCTCCAATTTGACGCGACGCGTTGTTGTCTGCTGTTGTTCTCGTCTCCCGGTCCGGTCCTTAGTATTCACCGGTTCACATGAACAGTTCCAACGTTCACAGGCTGTTCAGATTCCAGAAGCACCTTGTCTTTGCGCTGCGATGTCCTCCGGCAAGGTCTGGCTAATCACAGGTCAACTTCTTGAAGTACCTCGAAACAGCTTGGCTTATTCCCCTCTAAGGTGCCTCTTCTGGTTTTGGTCTCAGCTTGGTATCTTCTGTGCTTGCACGAGGTGACCGTGTAATCGCAACTTCGAGATCCTTAGAGGTACTTCAACATCTGGAGGGAACGAGCGAAAACCTTCGCCTTTTGCAGCTTGATGTAACCGCCGGACCAGAGCTCCTCCAGTAGTTGATAAGTTTGCGACGAGACTATGAGTTAATAGCTCTTCCTACAGATGTAGGATTAAAGAGGCCGTCGCCCTCTGGGGGACAATAGACGTATTGGTGAATAATGCGGGTTCCTGCCATCTCGGGATCCTAGAAGAAGGCGGGTGAGCTCGAATTCCATCGTAAAAGTCCCTTCATTTACTCACGCGACCCGTTGCAGTTCAGCGCTTCTCCGCAAGCAATACGAGGTTAATGTATTCGGCCTCCTGGACGTCACAAATGCCTGCTTGCCCTACCTGCGAGCGCAAAACAAGGCCACCATCGTCATAATGGGAAGTAGAAGTGCATGGACCTGCGAGAACATGGTCAATGACATCCCTATCTTCTAACATCTCGCTGATCCAACAACAGGGCATTGGTACCTCCGCACGCTGCATTCCCTGGAACTGGGTCTAAAATCGATGTTTCAGGAGCGTACGGCTCGTCGAAAGCGGCCGTGCATGCAGTCGCGGAGACGCTGTCTGTAGAGGTCGCCCCGTTCAACATCCGCGTCCTCATCGTCGAGCCAAGCGCCTTCCGGACGCGGATGGTGCGCACCGCGGACAACTACATTCTCGACAACCCGCTCCAGGCGTACGACGGCATGCGGGAAAAGAACCTCCAATTCTATGCTGATCGGGACGGTAAGCAGGTGGGGGACCCAGACAAGGCGATGGACGCTGTCGTGGATGTCGTTAGAGGCGAGGGAGCCGCTCGAGATAAACCGTGGCCCGGCTACTTACTGCTGGGCAAAGAGGCGGATCGTGACGTTCGGGCGAAATGCAAGGTAATGACGGATCACCTAGACGAGTGGCGCGAGGTCGTGAATGGGGTCGACTTCGACTCGTAGGGATGTTAGATCTATTCGTGACTGAATACAGTTTTGGATCAAGTTTCCCTCGCGTGGTCACAGGACCGCGACAGAGTCTAAATTCGCAATCGCACCTTTCGAAGACGCAACAGGTGGGAGTCGACTTAGTGAGCGGGATAACACCATCCAGAAGGCGTATGAGACCATAATGCCGTTAATAGGAAAGGCATTATAAAGACATTTCAAGCTACGCACTATCTGAATACATTCTACAATGCCCGTCCCCGTCCCTGAGCTCGGAACGTTCAACCATGTGCCCGAAACCAAGGCACGCATCCTCTGGGGTTGTTAGTGAGTACAGAACGCTAAATTCCGCACGGTGAACAGGAGCAACTGGACTGGGCCGAATTGGTCACTGTCGATCTGAGCCAGCTTGGTACGCCGGAAGGAAAGCAACAGCAGGCGGACATCCTCATCTCCGCCGTGCGCGAGAAGGGCTTCTTCTACGTGAAGAACTTTGGGATATCACAGGAGCGAGTCGATAGGCAATTCGCGATGGGAAAGAGCTTCTACGAGCTGCCACTAGAGGAGAAGCTCAAGTATGTTCCGCAAGGGCTAGGTAAATGATCTCCAGTGGGCGGTTTGTTGTGAAGGAGTGCTGACTTGAGGAGACGAGGGGAAGTTCAACGGCTACGTGCCCGCGGGGCGCCGGGTGTGAGTAACCGTTCCAAGTTTGCGTGTATGAGGGCTTGACGAAGAGACATAGAATTCACCAAGAGGACCAGATCAAAGACAAGATCGAGATTTATAACATCCCCAGTAATACACAACGCTTGCAAGCGCTGACTTTATTTGACATTCCGAACAGAGTTCAACGGAGACTTCACCCACAATCACCCGGCGGTGGTTGCTGAGCGACTAGCGGAGGTGGAAGAATTCGCCCGCGTTAGAGTTCAATGCATTGTTTGCTGTAGCTGGATATTGACGAGACCACAGGCTCTCCACACTGAGGTTCTCGACCCATTATTCGTCTTGCTAGCAATTGCGCTCGAGCTTCCAGGAGACTACTTCACAAAGATCCACCAGTACCAGGTCAAGAGCGAGGTTCGTCTGTTCTTGATCGCTTCTAGCGTTGTTGTGAACTCAAGGCCCAGGACCACCTTCGGTACATGCGCTACGAAAAGTACCCACTCGAGATCAACGCCAAGCTGCAGAACTGGTCGTACGGGCATACAGGTATGCTGGTTGCTATCATCTTCGAGTAAAATCCCTGAATCGTGTGCTTCACATAGACCTTGGGAGTTTCACGCTGTTGTTCCGTCAGCCGGTAGCCGCTTTGCAGATCCGCTACCCGTCGACGAACGAGTGGAAGTGGGTCAAGCCCCAGGATGCGACGCTGACCGTAAACGCGTGTGATGCGCTGCAGTTCCTGACCGCCGGATATGTCAAGAGCACCGTCCACCGGTTAGTACCGAGCCCAAGGGTCTCCCAAAGACTTCGTCTGACTCCTTGTAGTGTCACGGTTCCACCCAAGGACCAGCAGCATGTAGACCGTCTCGGGCTGCTCTACTTTTCGCGGTTAGTTTTCAGCATAAAATACCGCATGCTGCGTCGCGCTAACAGCCAGCAGGCCCCATAACGACGTCAAGCTTGAGACGATCAAAGACTCTCCAGTCCTCCAGCGTGAGGGATACACCGAGAACGAGTTTGAGGCGAGCGGTAACCCAGTACCGACAATGGAAGGTGCGATGTGTTTCTGATCTGGAGACCAGAATTTGGGGGCTGATGAGAGAGTGCAGAATGGACCTTTGCAAAGCAGAAGTGGCAGCGTACGAAGGCGGGATCGCTGAAAAAAGACCACGCGACTGCACTCATCCTGCCTGGCTTCAACGAGAAGATATATGCCTGAGGTTATTGTAGCGTTCGGCGATGTATTTGTAGTTCATGCGAAACCATACAGGAGAACAGTTGTGAAGTGCTGGGTGCCGAGTGAATAGCCAAGTCGTACAGGTGAGCATCTAGGGTACCGCCGGTTAGATTGGGTTTTTTGTGGTGACGAACAAACCGGGGGTTGCGATAAGCTCCCAAGGACCTCGGTTCTCCCCCCTGGGCGAGTGGTATGTTACCAAGAAAATGGTTATGCGAATTCGGTATGCGGCACCTCCGAGGTCTGGTGCAGCGCGCACAACCAAGGCATGCCTGCTCTACTTCTTGCAGTCCGTGCTCGTGCAAAGGTCCTGCATGGTGCTTCAGGACCGGCGTTATTAGGAGAAGGCAGTGGACGTGAGGTGAGAGGGCCATAGCGGTCAACTAAGAAATTCAACGTGAAGGTTGAAGCCGGTTGAAGACGCCGTTCGACAGCCCAGTCACAAAATTGTTTGTGAAGTTGAAGCAGAAGTGGCAGAGTATGACCACCAAGCTCTGTTGTCGATGCTTGTATTCCCTCTGAGACCGGTCCATTGAGCTTGGAGATACAAAATCGAACAGAACAGAACATGTCACGGCATTTGTCGGAGATTCTCGGCCTTGCGGCCGACTCGATGGTGGGTTGATAACTCGGAAGTCGACCAAACGATAATTCGGTTCTCAGACTGCTCCCTCTCTTGCTCCGTGGCCCCGTCGGTTGACTTGCCTCGCTCGCTACCTGATCCGACAAACGCTGTTGATTGGCTTGTCGGAGCGCTCCCGTCTAATGCTGGGTGACCGGAGGAGTCATGAGAAACCACTCGGAATCCACATGGAATGGATATCCACGGCAGAGACAACGACGTAGACCCGGCTTGAATCCAATTGAATCGTTCTCTATAAAGATGAGAAATAATCTAGGAATTGCCCTCGCCCTTCCAAAGCCTTCTCTATCGACTTCTTCTCAGTCAGTCAATCGCAATAATGGTCGTTAAAACCGCACACTTGGGGCGGCACCGCGTCCACCATCTCCGTCGCGCGCGTTTCTGTGCGTTTCCTTACAGTGGACAATGTTATTCAAGAACTGCGACTCACACTCTAATCCTAGCACGGTCTAATGATGATGGGGTATGCATCCATCCCGATCCACTTGGGGTTGCATTAACCCGACGCAACGCGCAGGAGAACGCCAGAATCGACCGACGAAGTGTGCTTCGCGTCTATCAAGGCGGGCGTCGACGCGCTGCCCCCGGGCGCCAAGATGTTCTTAACAGCGGTGAGCACCGGCAGCAACACATGCATTATGTAGTTCGTTTTGTTTCTAATATTGGCGTTCGTAGGCGAATTCTACTCCAACACATGGGGCCCCGAGAACCTCGACCTGCTGAACCGCTTCTTCACCAAGTACCCCGACTACGCAGACAGGACGTTCCTCTCTGTCAAGGGCGCCATGGTCGGCCTGGTTCCGACTGCTCGTGCGTTACCTCTCTCTCTATTTCGGCGCGCGGAAAAATCTTTATCTCATCTCATGTTATCTTCACCTTCGTGCAGAATCGAAAACCTGCGCAAGAGCGTGCTCAATATCCAGACCCACCTTGGCCCGCACAAGAAGATGGACCTCTACCAGCCAGCACGCATCGACAAAACGCGCCCGATCGAAGACGCGATGAGGAACCTGGTCGTACTCCTCAAGGAGGGGTACTTTGCGCATATCGGGCTGTCGGAGTGCAGCGCGGAGACGCTGCGGCGCGCGAATGCGGTGGGTTTATTGCCATGCAATTGAGCCCCGGCGTACTCAATGAAGTATATCTTGGCAGGTGTATCCTGTAACCGCCGCTGAAATCGAGGTGAGCCTGTGGGTATACGAGCCAGAGACGAAGAAGGTCATCGAGACCGCACGGGAGCTCGGCATTTCCGTCCTCGCCTACTCGTACGCCCATTCTCCCTTCGCTCCTCGCACGCCGTAACACTTTCTTTTTTTGACAGTCCCATCGGCAAAGGCTTCCTTGGCGGTAAGTTCACCAGCGCAGCAGAATTGCCTGGTACGTCCCATTCTCCCTCCTTTCCCTTTTGGGCAGCGACTAACGCGTTGCACAGAGGGCGACTACCGCAGCCGCTACACCCGCTTCAAAGCCGACACCTTAGCACACAACCTGAGCCTCGTCTCCGCGCTCCCCGAGCTCGCGGCCAAGAAAGGCGTCACCACCGGCGCAGCTCGCGATCGCATGGGGTTGCGGCGCTCGGCCCACATGTCATTCCGCTCCCTGGGTCTTCGTGCGTGTATCGACTCCCTAAAAGATGCCCGAATTGATCCTTGGTATGGTGCATGGACAGGACGGCGTCGCGGACGCTGGAGAACTGCGCGGCGGGCGATATTGAGCTGTCGGCGGAGGAGATGGCGGTGATGTGTGCGATGGCGGAGGCGGAGGTGAAGGGGAGCCGGATGGCGGGGGGCCTGAGGAGGGGCATCTTTGGGGGTGAGGGAGTATACGGACTTGGAGGGACATCTTTGGAGTGAGAGTCGAAGTTGCGTAGAAAAGTGAAAAATTCCCGAATGAATTGTATTTTGTGTCTACATGTGCCCAGGAGAGTGCAGCAGCAGTTGAACGCAGCGAGGCGACGGGGGATGGATGCAAGTCGGCGATGCTATACGGGTGTGAGGGCAGGATGGTTCTTATTCTCTCTTCCCAGTAACTCCACATCGCGCCAGCAGGTCCAACTTGGACTCTCGATACCGCGGAATTCTGCGTACTTACATATCCAGTCGCACGTATGCGAGGGCCGACCGCTGGGTGAAAATTGGCGGCGGGGGGTGCGCATGAAGCGCCAACATATGAACTTTTGCCGTTAGTTTGCTGGGGGTCCATGTTCACAGACGATCAAACAACGCGCAAGCCTTTTTTGCTTCGCGATGTCACTGCAGAGCTCATGGTTGAACGGAGGAAGATTTCTCACCCTTCTGTTGGTTTTCTTCCGAGTCCACTTGATCGCCTTCATTTGCAAATCGTATGCTTGACATTCCTGTCGAACTCTTGCTGGCCACCGTGGACTGGGTCGAGGACACTGTTGTCCGCTTCAATCTCCGTTTGTGTCGAAAACATTCAACGCCGTCGCTGCGCCACTAGCGCCCCGTGTTCTCTGCGTGAGAGACGATGTTCAGAGTGCAGAAGGGCTTATCTGCACCCAAGCTGGTGGTCGCCAGCGACTCTGAATGCGGTGCAGG